>ML781023.1:806473-818931 GCA_009831015.1 Picea engelmannii | reverse complement strand
AAATTATCCACTTTTTGCTGTCACAGTGAATGTTTTCCCAAAGTGATTTGCAAGCATTCTACATTGTCAATTGATTTCTTGGATTCTTGTGTCAGCAATGTTTGCAAAAGGTTTTATTTGCCATTGTCTGAATATCATCAATTCACCTGCACAATCCTCATGATCCTCTTGTACAATATTATGTTCTGTCTGTAAAGAAGTCACATGTCCATTAACTAGATTGTGGCTTCCAAGAAGCACCAAATCCATGGAAATCCGTGTCACCTCTATCTCAATAGACCATGTTTCTGAAACAACTATTGCTTTATTGTCATTCTGAAATATTTTACACCTCTTTGACGCTCTATCCAAAAATTTGATCTTAAATTTTTTAGTGCGTTCAATTTTTAGGTTAAAAAACTTCACTATCTCTTGAAGTACTTCTCACATGTGAAACTTTGATTGCATCAACTCCTTAAATTAAAAGAAACTTTTGCCTCAATTATGTGAGTGCATGGCTCCCATTATATTATAGGCTCAACACTATACACAATTGTTCCTAGGCCAGTGGAGTTCAACAATTCCAACGCAACCTCCAGTTTCTTTCTCACACACGGATTAACAAAATCTACAATTTTAAATTTGTCTTGCATTGACTAATTATCTTATTTAAAGAACTTGGTTGGAGGCAAAGGACGAGTAATGTCACTTGTACTTTCATTGTAGATGCATTCTTGTCCTTGGTTGGGTCAAGCTTCTTCACATTCCTCGATAATCTCTTGGCCTTGGGTTTCTTACTTTCATATTTCTTTTGTAGATTTTTCAGCATAGATCCAAATCCTAGTAGGATTGTAGAAACTTCTCAAATTCTCTAAATACCATGTGCAAATTTCTCGAAATTCAGAATTCAGAAATTTCACCTCTTACCTAGAGGTTTTCAGATCCTGTCCCTGTGAATTGAGCCTTAGGGCTGTGTTATGAAATACAAAACAAAAAAGCAGCTGCAGTAAACAATATTTCTTGACAACCCCAAACTTCTAGGCAATCCAAGAAAAAAGATACCAAAGTGTTCCCATAAGTTTCAACCCTCTAGGGCAATCTTATCATGCATAAACCAGATCTGAAAACTCTTCTTTACAGCAGCAGCACAGCCCTTATCTTCTTCGATTACAATGTTAAATCACCCAGCATAATTGCCCTTGACTTATGTCAAATCAGCAAGACATATATAGCTGGAAATTACAAACCATGAAAAACAAAGATGGCTGAAAAGCAAATCTGCAATTTACACAAGCATTGGACAGCTAAAAACTTCATTAATATGCATAAGATGAAGTTCATGTACATACCATAGCCTTGTCACAAGGTTAGTACAATCCATTAGCTCTCAAAAACCCTAGCTAGGGAAATCAATGAAAAAACCCTAGCTCAACCAAGGAGATCCAACAAGCATGAATCACTTAAGCTAGTCCTCCAAGGCAAGATGTCTTTTCTTCTTCTTCTTCACCAAATACAACCTAGGGTTTCATCTTAAAACCCTAATCTCCAAATCTCTAAGGGATGAAACCCTAACCCTAGACTTCAAGATGTTCCAAGAAGATCAAGAAACCCTAGCAACTCCAAGAGAGAGAGAGATGAAGTACAAATAAGATATAAGAGAAAGAGGATGACCAGTGCGATCCTCCTAGTCACATCTCTACACAAGAATGAATGAGAATGATGAGTGATATGAAGTGATCATCATCTCCAACGTCTTCTTCACAAGAGTAAACCCTAGTCACAAGAGCAAGCTCCCGAGTCCCAACAAAGATATCATCTTTCCCTTCCATAGCTTCTCCTCGGGTTTCCTCATGAACCCTAGAGAATCACTCCCAGAAGACAAGTACAAAGAGAAGAGTACAATAATGATGATAATCAAAGGACTCTCTCCTTCCTCTTTATACATGAGAGGTAAGGTAGACCAGCAATACACATGTGGGCCAATGCCCTTACAATCAACCTACAATAACACATGTAGACTCACATATGTGGGGCGCTGTACTCCAAGAGTACACATGTCAAGCTCCAAGGTGATGTCATCCACAAACAAGGCTCCAAATGCAAGGGTGCTCCACAAGGTGTGTCCAGCACTTCTCCTACAAGCCTCCAAAGGCTCCATCAATCCTCCTAAGCCATGTACTCAACTACATCGACTCCCGCTACATGAACATTGTTGCAATCCAAATGTCCCTTACCCAACTCCAAGCCTCCATATAGGAATCCAAGCTACCATGTCATGTCTAGGGCCCTATGCCCTCCTCCTAAGTAGGGCATTCTCCCAGCAAGAGAACCTCTCCATGTGGCCATCATAAAAGACACCCCCCAAGCTATCAAGAGAACTCCAAAGCCCAAAAAAAGAATACCAAGCAAGCACCCAACTAAGGTCAACAGTAACATTCCCCAACCTTGTTAAGGCCCATTACTAGTGGAAATACACATAAAATAAAACAAAATTTGCTAACAGTTCTTGTAGCTCAGCAGCTACCCAAATCATATAGATTTAACCATTTTTTATACCATTAACTAAATGCATATACAGCATTCTAAAATAGACATGAGTGCAACTGATAAACTCAAATATAGCAACATATAAATCATTCTCAAACATGGAGTGAATGCACGGTAATTAAACTCATAATATAACTTAGATTCATGATAAAAACACTTATCTTTTAAAACAATTGTACAACTAGCTGCATAGGACGAACGTTCCACCCAACCATAGACTTGTTGTTCCAAGTCTCAATAGCAAGTCACCCCCGAACTGGGGCTAGGAATCTACAAAAGAGGGTGATCTCTCCACAGTCCACTCACAGCTCAAATAATTCCACAACCCACTAGCATTCTCCTACAACTATCTCAATTTCCTTCAACTCTCTTCCTCTCGACCTACCCAATCCAAGGAATGTACCCCCTTCACTGCTCTCAGTCCATCGGGTTGTACCATTCGTTTATCAATTTCTCTAGCACAAGTGACTAGGAATCTCTCTACTGGGCACTTTCGAGGATGTCAACTACTAGGAAAACTACCGAGAAAAACTAACAGCAACAAGCTTGTTGCTCTAGTGACACTCTCAGACAGGGAGTTCACTCTACAGGCCTAACAACCTGGTTCTTCTACAAGCTTGACAGCTGCTAACATGTCCACCATTGTTGCCTCCAAGTTCCAGCACTCTACTCCCCCTGGCTGTCCCAAAATCTGCCTGTAAAAACTGTCCTCTTCTCCCATACAAATTTCCTTTTTTTCCCAACTTGCTTGACTTACAGTTTTCCCTAAGATGATTGTACTTCATCCCCATGCTCCCAATAACTATGGGATGTGACTCCTCACATCCACCCTCTTACATGCATCCAATGATTGGGTTCTTCTACACTCAAGGCAAAATTAGAAGGTTCACTCAAAACATTAAAATCGGGAAAAAATATTTGGGAATTAAACTCATGGGTAAAAAAAAAAAATTTTTTAGATTACTCAGCCCCCAATCTTTATCCATGTCCCTCGGCAACTAGCATCACATTTTATTTATTCAAATTCAGAAATACAATTCACATATACATCGCTTGGCCACAACCATACATTATATCTACATTAAGCATTAATTAAACTGGGGATTATAGTGGGGACATTACATCAAGCAACCATTGAGTAAGTTATCTCCAATGTGCAAATCCACCACAAACCATCTCCCGTGTGTCAATGCATCATGGACTATCCAGGGGTTGAGCATACACTGTGTACTCCAAATCTCATGAAACACCCCCAAACATGGTGTAAACACTTTCAAAGTAACCTGAAAGCGAACAGAGATATCCATTAACTATTGATCTTGTTGCTCAGGTGCATTTCATTTGCAAGTGGGTTTGATACATAATCTAGAATGCTTGATGTAGGCAACGCTTGATTTGTTGATGTAAAATCTGAATTTGTTTTGGACCTGGTTACAAGTGCACTAGACCTAACAACTAGAATCTTTGTTGCACTTGTCTTTATGTCCTCTTTTGCCTTTGCAACCAAACCCAAACATCACCAATCTTTCTTGCACCTACAATATCAATGGAAATCATTGCCATTGTATCATCAAATTGTAAGTCCTCGCCATGCAATGTCTCCCTATATAACTATGTTCTCTCAGAATATTCTAATCCTTGATCTCTTTACTACATGAACATTTCAATGAACTTAAGCATTGATTGCTTCATTTTTCTTGTTTTGTGCATATGTCTTGATTCCTTCTCGGATTGTTTCTCCTCTACTTTTTCAATCTTGTCATCTTTGGTTTGAATCTCGTTGTGTTTCCCTTTATTGCACAGTAACTTGTACATCAACTTGGATGATGTCTTTGGGAGGCGTAAGCATTTTTTCACTAGCGTGCTCAAACCATAGGTGTACCTATTCACATTTTCTTTACTTCTGACCTTTTGCTCTAAGTTCCAACTTCAAATCCCATGTTGAATTTGTACCTCTGTTAACTGAAACAAAGGTATCACAAACTCATTATCACCAAACTCAAGGTGCATGTAGTAGAATGGGATTCAATCTAGAAGATGGAAATTTCTCTGTTTCTCAATTAAATTGTTCAAAATTGGCGCCATTTAGATCTATTCGATAGGGGTGCCCCCAGACCCCTGCATGTATGTCACAGTGGTTGAAGCCTTCGGTTATGTCATCTATAACAAACTTGACCAAGTTTGGATTATAGGCAAAGTTGACCAAGTTTGGATTAAAGGCCACCCCCCAGAATGAGGCGTTGAGCAATAGGTTAACGAGCATTTTGTTAATGAATCGTTTCTAGCCATTCTTGAAGCCCAAAATTTTATGGATAATACTATGCAATGCCTTCAAATTTTTTGTTATGCCTCTAGATCCAAAATCCAATGCTATAGGCAAACCAAGAAGCCAATACCTAGCTTGTTGGAAAACCAAGGCTGGGATTGGATTCAATTAAGCCAAATCTTCAAGTTCCTTAGTATCCCCTTCGCCTTTCAAGCTTCTTCCAAAGAGGTTTGGGAGGTTGTCATCGAAAGAGTTGTGAATAAGATTGAACAATGCTTAGCAAGCCCCATGGCACTGGCAGCCAAGTTTCTGATCTACACTAAGGTGCTTATAGCCACCCATGTATACTACTTTTCTTCTTATGCCCCTTCATTAAGCACATACCACAAGCTTGAAAAAACCTTGAGAAGCTTTTTGTGGGTCAATAATGCTAGTAGAAAGGGAAGTTATGGAGTTAACTGGGAGCTATGTTGCACCCCTTAGAACTAGGGGGTATGGGGATCATCAAAAGCCATCAAGTCCAACACTTTGCGCCAAATGGTTGATTTGAACTTTTGAAGGGAAGGAAGCATGGAAGGTACTCTTGAGAAATTGTATCTACTTGGGTGACCCCCTTGGCAAAAAGCTTTGGCAAGGCCTCAATCTACAAATCCTAGTTGTTACTCTGGCCCAAGTAAAAATATAGGGAACCTTCATGGTACAAAGTACATGGAAGGCCAAGGAAGCTATCAAACCTTTCCTCAACTAAAAAGGGCCCGTTGGTTTGGGATAAGGAGCAGCGAGCACTCTCTATGGTTGTCGCCTATTTATTCACAAGAAGGTAAAGTACTTGCAAAGAACGCATGGCTCTCAACCCTCAAATTTTTCAGGAGAGGCATCGACTCTCTCGAACATATTTGACTCACACATCAAAGATTGGGTGTTATGGCCCAAGCTTGTTAGCTTTTGGTTGATTCCAAAGTGTTTTCAACGAGCTAGGAGATTGCTTCACAAGATGTGAAGGAATTGTGATCTCCTAGCCCCTTCTTTTATTTTTAACTTACATTTGGAGAGCTTAAAATGGGTGTACTCTTGCCTCGGGATTAGTGCTAGGGAGGTGCACTCCTTAATGTGGTCGTTGGCACAAATCGTTCTTGGCATCTTCTACAAGGGCACACTTGTTGAGGAGGATGGGTGCTTAGCACATGTGGAGTAACCACTTTAGTGGAGAGCATTAGGCACTTGGAGGTTGGGCACTTCACCATGAGAGCGTGTAACCACCTTACACACAGTTTAAGGAGGAACTCTTGACTTTAGGAGCCATTGATTGGAAGGCGCACCACCTTGGAGGAGCATTGGACATCTAACACCTAGATTCAAGGGCATACTATCTTGAGGGTCAGGCAAACCCTAGTGTGACATGTGGACACCTTGCTTTGAGGAGCGCTCCATTTGAGGCTTTGTTTGTTGACTTAGCCTAGGGTTGCTTGTGGACTTAGTCCATGTTTTATTGTCGACCTCCCTCACCTTAGTTTATATGAAGGGAGGAGATGTGATGCTAGCTACTTGGAGAATCTTTGAAGATCATGTATTACTTTTGTAACAAGAATTAGTGTTTGTGGGATGTTAGCACTAGGGTTCCTTAGCTTGCGAGATGCAAGTGTGGAGTATTGTAGCTTGTGTGATGCAAGTGGAAGATCTTGGGGTTTGACAGTTCATGTAATACTGACTTATTTGCAAGTTCCAAGGAATGGCTTGCAGAGCTTGGTGGGATTCCTTGCTTTGCCTTTGTATTGTTGGTTAGGGTTTGTAGAGATTGTGGATGCACCAACTAGTGTTTGGGATGCAGTGTGCATTGAAAGGTCCTTGCTTTGGATGAGCTGAGAGGATTTGTTGTACCAGCTTGGGATGAGACAAGATATTGTACTTTATCTTCATTGTTGTGATAATATGAAGTGTACCATTGTTGTCCTAAATTTGTGATTGCAGATCTGATTTTTCTCATGTATTGAGCAAGTTTCATGGTTTTTTAATATGTTGATTTATTAGGACAGCAAGGCTGAATGCAATTTTGTTTTAGCATGCTTAATAAAACTTTCAGATCTAATTTGTTGCTTTTATATTTCCGTTGTAATTGAAGCAGTTTTCAGATATATGTATCGGCATAGACCTTTCCCTAAGGGCTGCTGAAATGATCTATGCTTGAAGTCTTTGCAGTGTCTACATTCTTGAGTTTGCCTAGAAATAGTGTTGGGAAGATCTGAAGTTCTTGCAAGACTATTGAAGGAATTAGTTTCAACTTTCAACACTAAGGTTGAAAACTCTATGAAGTAGATCTATGGCCTCATGGAAATGAGGTGGACAATTCAAATTGAGTAGAGTTCCAAAATTTCTATATGGTATCAAAGCTTGTTATGTTGAAAAAAAAATCTTGTGTAAGAGGGAGTTGAATATTTCGACAGGGAGTTGTTGGGTGTGATGCCCTAGATGCTCTAGTGATTGAAGTATGTTGTTATGCCTGAGAGGAACAATTTGGCCCTGTTATGGGTTTTGGGTGTGATACTAATGTTATTCCAGTGATTGGAGTAATTGATACACCCAAGATCGGTAAGGAGAAAGAATCATATTCTTTTGACCATGGTAAGAAGGACTTAAGTTGTGACATGTTTCAAAAAGGACACCATGCCAACCAATGTCCAGAAAAGAAGAAAGGGAAGGCCAAGTAGTAGCAAAAGCAAATTGCAATGAGTGCAGACTCTGCAATTGTCTTGGATAAGTTTGATTCCAACCTTGAGACCGCCTTCTCCATGGTCTCTTTTCTTTCAACCAAAATTGTTCGGTGTTAAATGGTATGTGGTCAATCAAGCATCCAGACATATGAATTATGATGAGAAGATCTTCAGCAGGTTACAAGAGAAAGAGGAAGGAATGCGAGTGGAGTTGGGTGACGATGCCACTTATCTTGTGAAGGGATTGGACTCCATTTCTTTCTGGATACATTCAAGTGATATTCTTGAGTTGAATGGTGCTTAGTATGTTCATCCTTTGAAGAAGAACCTGCTTTCAATTTCTTACGCCTGAGATGGGTAAGAAATTGAAGGAATTAGTTTCAACACTAAGGTTGAAAACTCTATGAAGTAGATCTATGGCCTCATGGAAGTGAGGTGGAAATTTCAAATTGGGCATAGTTCCAAAATTTCTATATGGTATCGGAGCTTGTTATGTTGAAAAAAAATTCTTGTGTAAGAGGGAGTTGAATATTTTGACGAGGATTCATTCGGTGTGATGCCCTAGAGGCTCTAGTGATTGAAGTATGTTGTTATGCCTGAGAGGAGCAATTTGGCCTTGTTATGGGTTTTGGGTGTGATACTAATGTTACTCCGGTGATTGGAGTAGTTGATACGCCTAAGATGGGTAAGGAGAAAGAGTTGTGTTCTTTTGACCATGGTAAGAAGGACTTAAGTCGTGACATGTTTTAGAAAGGACACCATGCCAACCAATGTCCAAAAAAGAAGAATGGGAAGGCCAAGTAGCAACAAAAACAAATTGCAAGGAGTGCAGAGACTACATTTGTCTTGGATGAGTTTGATTCCAACCTTAAGACGGCCTTCTCCATGATCTCTTTTCTTTCAGCCAATATTGTCCGGTATTAAATGGTATGTGGTCAGTCGAGCATCCAAATATATGAATTATGATGAGAAGATCTTCAGCAAGTTACAAGAGCAAGAGGAAGAAATGCAGTGCAGTTGGGTGACGATGCCACTAATCTTGTGAAGGGATTGGACTCCATTTATTTTTGGATGCCTTCAAGTGATATTCTTGAGTTGAATGGTGTTTAGTTTGTTCATGGTTTTTGAAGAAGAACCTGCTTTCAATTTCTTGTATGACAGATTTGCAGTGCAAAGTTGCTTTTGAAGATTAGTAGTGCACAATCAAATATTATAGCCTAGCAAGTCCAAGGACTTTGGCTAGAGGCATGTGAGAGGGTGGCCTATATAGGTTACTTGTTGATCTAGTAGCTCTAGTGCATGACAGTGGGAAGTTGGCTAAGCCTTCCAGTCTTAAGGAGGCATACGCAGGGCAGGAATGGTGGGATGGCATGATGGAATACTATAACTCCATCCCCGAAAATCATGTTTGGGAGATTGAACCAATACTTGTGGGAAAATCAATGATTGATTCCAAATGGTGCTACAAGATCAAGCATGTAGATGATGGGAGTATTGAAAAGTACAAGGTCGGGTTTGTTGCCAGAGGTTCTCTCAAAAAGGAGTCGTCCATTATCATGAGACTCGTGCTCCTGTTATCGCACAAGTTGTAGGTTGGGAAAAGCCCGACCCAACCACCAAATGGCGACAACTTAGAGAAAACCTACCCACTGTCACCTTAGGTAGGTATTCCCGTCACTTTAGAGGTGAGAGAATCACCTCAAGGGGGGAATCCCGGTGACCCTGGGGGAAATGAGATGGAAAGTGAAGAGATGAAAGATGGTCCCCCTAAAGTTCAAGATAGAAGATGCGGAAAGGCTTGGGAAAGAGTCTTGGTGATAGCCAATAGTTGCCAAGAGATAAGAACAACTATGAAGAATGTTGTAGCTGCTCGAGACACAAGAACAAGCCAAGCATATATGTATAATGTTAGGTGGACAAGCAAGTTAAGCTTGCTGTCCCTAATTACAGCAGTAAACAACAGTGTATATCAGCAAAGAGATAAGTATTAAAGCTGCTAAACAATTGCTAAAAGTCCAACATATGATACTACGCTTGCTGTCCCTAATTACAGCAGTAAACAACAGTGTATATCAGCAAAGAGATAAGTATTAAAGCTGCTAAACAACTGCTAAAAGTCCAACATATGATACTAGAGATAAGTTAGATAAACACTAGTGACACTCAAGAATGAAAGCACAAGACTTTAGCAATGAAACAAGACTGCAACAAAAAGTATTTGCAGAGATATTTTGCAGCCTTATGGCTGTAACAAAAAAGTTGCTACAGCAGCAAATCCAACCACCAAAACTCACAAAGAATCCACCGAAAAGTTGCGCTAGGCTAAGTAGATTAATGTGGCAAACTCTTAGCAACTTTTGACAGTTGAAAAGCAAGTTATGAATGAAAAAGTGTTAGGGTTTCTGCAGCCCTAATGGCTGTAGATGAAGTTTTATAACAGTAGCAAGAAGTACTTGAGTAAAGATGGCACCCTAGCAGCTCAACCAAGCATATATAGCAAAGAATTGATTCCAACTTAGACAACCTCCAAATCACGAAAATTCACGTTAACCAATGCAAGATTTTATTTCTCCAATGCAATTATACTAGTGCCTTTAGCTATTGGGTTATGGAGTCAAGTAAATAAAGAGCCAAACAATGCTATCTCCTTGGGGGTGTAAACCCTCTTACTCCCCAAGGCAAGCAAATGCTAAGCTAGGAGATACTAAGAGGGAGTAAACCCTTTTACTTCTCCTAGTAAAACCTTGTGCAACAAATAACTTCTAGACAAAAATGATAGATAATGGTGGGGTTGTAAATCCTTATACTCCCCAAGAAATATAGAAAATCAAACTTGTAACTAAGCAATGAAGCATCAACAAGATAAATCCTTACCTAGTCCAAGAAATGACAAGACAAACCTCCTTTTACCAAGATAAATCCACCACACATGAAAGAAAAGCTCCAAGAGAGGTAGCGCACTACTTCTTCCACCAATAGCATAAAGAAACCAAGACAAGAGCACAAGAGAGAAGAGGTTGCCCAAGGAGGGCGCAAATTTCAGCCAAATACTTCTCACAATGGGAGAGTTATGTTATCAAATGAGATTCACATGATCTCTATTTATACAAAAAATTCAAAACATAGTTTGTCCACTTAATTAGGGTAAAACATAAGATAAGGGGTCAACAACCCTTATCTTACCCATTTACACAAATAATAATATTTAATTTACACTTTTGCACATTAGAAACCCTAAAACAAGATGACATCACCCCTTTAGGGAGACGTTTTGACACTTTCGAAGTCGTTGGAGAAGAAAGTGGAGGTCGTTGGGGCTCCTAGAGCGTCCTCTTCATGCGCCAAGGTCAATGCATGCCTCCTTCGATCAAATCATGCCAAGTGTCAATGAACAACAACTCTATCACCACCAACCCTAGCCCTAGGTGACATCAAACCCCAAAGAGTGATGTTTTGCCCCTCCTAGGCAATTCGTTTGGCATGTGAGGGCTAGGCTAGGTCCTCTAAGGTGTCTTCTAGGCCTCCAAAGGCAACTCATCGTGATCCGACATGTGGGCCCTTGGCATCCAACCTGTGGACTTCAAGCCCCATGGAAGCCCAAGCTAGGCTTGTTCCTCCAAAACTGTCCACCAAATAAGGTCATGCAAAACAAATGGGTACGCCCTCCAAAGATCCCAAGTCAAAATATCATGGCAAGTGAAAACCACATCTAATAAACAAGGCATCTAAAAATGTGCATCAAAACTACCTCATCAAATTAAACAAATGCTCAAAGACCCTATACAATTGACCAAGTTTAGGTATGGGAGGGGTGTCATAAAAGTCCTATTGGGTAGACCAAAACCCTCAAGTAGGGGATGCTCCCAAGGGTGCCCCTTCAAGGTCATGTAGTGGATGATGAGGTGGATAGGGGTTTAGACTTCATAAGTCAATGGGTTTCATGACATACAAGGGCTCGTATTGTCTCATCTATGGGTGTCTTTGTAGAGGGTGCGTTGCACCTTCGTTTTCAATGCATCCTTTTTCCAAGCCCATTCATTGCCATTAATTAATTAATAGTCCAAAACCTTGGGTACTCCTTAGAGTGAAATCGATTAGCTTGGGGGGCAGCACCACAAGGCCCACTTGAAGCTAGAGGTACACAGAGTGCCATATGCAAGGAAAGAAAGGGACATCGCATGAGTGTACACACCTCAACAAGTGGGGACATGTATATAATGTTATTTTGCTTTTGTAGGTCTTTGATTTTTTAGGAGAAGCTTTTCAATGCTCTCAAGACCTCTTTGGGAGAGCATCTGGAAGGTTTATATTTCAGGCTTTTATCTTTTTCCAGCCACCATCCTTCTGGGCCTTCAGCCCCTTCTTCCCATGAAATGAGGTACATGCCCTTCTTGGGTCACTAAAGCCAAAGGGCCTAGAAGAGGGCAATGTGGTGGGAATGTGATGAGCAGAAAGTGATCAGTATGGTCGAGAATGGTACGATGACCCCTCAAGGGACCCCCAGTTGCATCCCTTCCCCAAAAGTTGGCCACTTACTAGGAAATCGATGACACTCACTAAGGTGAAACAGGGTCAAAAGCATAATGTCCAAGCAGACGTTTTATAATCAAAAGCAGCTCTAATACAACATGCTTAAATGCCTCAAATATTAGGGTGATTACCTACCACAATACTAACTTGTACCGCATGGAGCAAGACCCAAATGCTTTCCAAAAGCTAGTTGGTGTGGTGGATGCTCTGAGGATGGATCCATGTGTGGTGATAGAGCGGGTTTCCATATGTGCAAGTGGACACTACTAGTCATGTGATCTCTCAACACTCCATGTCTGCAACCTGAGGGCCTCGAGACATCGTCTCCTTAGTTATCCCACAAAATGGGGATAACAACTCCAATTACCCAAGACACTTCTATATGAACCATTCTTGCAGTAGCAGTATGCTATGGTTGGTGTTTGTAT
>ML781023.1:792152-806373 GCA_009831015.1 Picea engelmannii | reverse complement strand
TAGTATCTCCTAGCTTAGCATTTGCTTGCCTTGGGGAGTAAGAGGGTTTACACCCCCAAGGAGATAGCATTGTTTGGCTCTTTATTTACTTGACTCCATAACCCAATAGCTAAAGGCACTAGTATAATTGCATTGGAGAAATAAAATCTTGCATTGGTTAACGTGAATTTTCGTGATTTGGAGGTTGTCTAAGTTGGAATCAATTCTTTGCTATATATGCTTGGTTGAGCTGCTAGGGTGCCATCTTTACTCAAGTACTTCTTGCTACTGTTATAAAACTTCATCTACAGCCATTAGGGCTGCAGAAACCCTAACACTTTTTCATTCATAACTTGCTTTTCAACTGTCAAAAGTTGCTAAGAGTTTGCCACATTAATCTACTTAGCCTAGCGCAACTTTTCGGTGGATTCTTTGTGAGTTTTGGTGGTTGGATTTGCTGCTGTAGCAACTTTTTTGTTACAGCCATAAGGCTGCAAAATATCTCTGCAAATACTTTTTGTTGCAGTCTTGTTTCATTGCTAAAGTCTTGTGCTTTCATTCTTGAGTGTCACTAGTGTTTATCTAACTTATCTCTAGTATCATATGTTGGACTTTTAGCAGTTGTTTAGCAGCTTTAATACTTATCTCTTTGCTGATATACACTGTTGTTTACTGCTGTAATTAGGGACAGCAAGCGTAGTATCATATGTTGGACTTTTAGCAATTGTTTAGCAGCTTTAATACTTATCTCTTTGCTGATATACACTGTTGTTTACTGCTGTAATTAGGGACAGCAAGCTTAACTTGCTTGTCCACCTAACATTATACATATATGCTTGGCTTGTTCTTGTGTCTCGAGCAGCTACAACATTCTTCATAGTTGTTCTTATCTCTTGGCAACTATTGGCTATCACCAAGACTCTTTCCCAAGCCTTTCCGCATCTTCTATCTTGAACTTTAGGGGGACCATCTTTCATCTCTTCACTTTCCATCTCATTTCCCCCAGGGTCACCGGGATTCCCCCCTTGAGGTGATTCTCTCACCTCTAAAGTGACGGGAATACCTACCTAAGGTGACAGTGGGTAGGTTTTCTCTAAGTTGTCGCCATTTGGTGGTTGGGTCGGGCTTTTCCCAACCTACAACTTGTGCGATAACAGGAGCACGAGTCTCATGATAATGGACGACTCCTTTTTGAGAGAACCTCTGGCAACAAACCCGACCTTGTACTTTTCAATACTCCCATCATCTACATGCTTGATCTTGTAGCACCATTTGGAATCAATCATTGATTTTCCCACAAGTATTGGTTCAATCTCCCAAACATGATTTTCGGGGATGGAGTTATAGTATTCCATCATGCCATCCCACCATTCCTGCCCTGCGTATGCCTCCTTAAGACTGGAAGGCTTAGCCAACTTCCCACTGTCATGCACTAGAGCTACTAGATCAACAAGTAACCTATATAGGCCACCCTCTCACATGCCTCTAGCCAAAGTCCTTGGACTTGCTAGGCTATAATATTTGATTGTGCACTACTAATCTTCAAAAGCAACTTTGCACTGCAAATCTGTCATACAAGAAATTGAAAGCAGGTTCTTCTTCAAAAACCATGAACAAACTAAACACCATTCAACTCAAGAATATCACTTGAAGGCATCCAAAAATAAATGGAGTCCAATCCCTTCACAAGATTAGTGGCATCGTCACCCAACTGCACTGCATTTCTTCCTCTTGCTCTTGTAACTTGCTGAAGATCTTCTCATCATAATTCATATATTTGGATGCTCGACTGACCACATACCATTTAATACCGGACAATATTGGCTGAAAGAAAAGAGATCATGGAGAAGGCCGTCTTAAGGTTGGAATCAAACTCATCCAAGACAAATGTAGTCTCTGCACTCCTTGCAATTTGTTTTTGTTGCTACTTGGCCTTCCCATTCTTCTTTTTTGGACATTGGTTGGCATGGTGTCCTTTCTAAAACATGTCACGACTTAAGTCCTTCTTACCATGGTCAAAAGAACACAACTCTTTCTCCTTACCCATCTTAGGCGTATCAACTACTCCAATCACCGGAGTAACATTAGTATCACACCCAAAACCCATAACAAGGCCAAATTGCTCCTCTCAGGCATAACAACATACTTCAATCACTAGAGCCTCTAGGGCATCACACCGAATGAATCCTCGTCAAAATATTCAACTCCCTCTTACACAAGAATTTTTTTTCAACATAACAAGCTCCGATACCATATAGAAATTTTGGAACTATGCCCAATTTGAAATTTCCACCTCACTTCCATGAGGCCATAGATCTACTTCATAGAGTTTTCAACCTTAGTGTTGAAACTAATTCCTTCAATTTCTTACCCATCTCAGGCGTAAGAAATTGAAAGCAGGTTCTTCTTCAAAGGATGAACATACTAAGCACCATTCAACTCAAGAATATCACTTGAATGTATCCAGAAAGAAATGGAGTCCAATCCCTTCACAAGATAAGTGGCATCGTCACCCAACTCCACTCGCATTCCTTCCTCTTTCTCTTGTAACCTGCTGAAGATCTTCTCATCATAATTCATATGTCTGGATGCTTGATTGACCACATACCATTTAACACCGAACAATTTTGGTTGAAAGAAAAGAGACCATGGAGAAGGCGGTCTCAAGGTTGGAATCAAACTTATCCAAGACAATTGCAGAGTCTGCACTCATTGCAATTTGCTTTTGCTACTACTTGGCCTTCCCTTTCTTCTTTTCTGGACATTGGTTGGCATGGTGTCCTTTTTGAAACATGTCACAACTTAAGTCCTTCTTACCATGGTCAAAAGAATATGATTCTTTCTCCTTACCGATCTTGGGTGTATCAATTACTCCAATCACTGGAATAACATTAGTATCACACCCAAAACCCATAACAGGGCCAAATTGTTCCTCTCAGGCATAACAACATACTTCAATCACTAGAGCATCTAGGGCATCACACCCAACAACTCCCTGTCGAAATATTCAACTCCCTCTTACACAAGATTTTTTTTTCAACATAACAAGCTTTGATACCATATAGAAATTTTGGAACTCTACTCAATTTGAATTGTCCACCTCATTTCCATGAGGCCATAGATCTACTTCATAGAGTTTTCAACCTTAGTGTTGAAAGTTGAAACTAATTCCTTCAATAGTCTTGCAAGAACTTCAGATCTTCCCAACACTATTTCTAGGCAAACTCAAGAATGTAGACACTGCAAAGACTTCAAGCATAGATCATTTCAGCAGCCCTTAGGGAAAGGTCTATGCCGATACATATATCTGAAAACTGCTTCAATTACAACGGAAATATAAAAGCAACAAATTAGATCTGAAAGTTTTATTAAGCATGCTAAAACAAAATTGCATTCAGCCTTGCTGTCCTAATAAATCAACATATTAAAAAACCATGAAACTTGCTCAATACATGAGAAAAATCAGATCTGCAATCACAAATTTAGGACAACAATGGTACACTTCATATTATCACAACAATGAAGATAAAGTACAATATCTTGTCTCATCCCAAGCTGGTACAACAAATCCTCTCAGCTCATCCAAAGCAAGGACCTTTCAATGCACACTGCATCCCAAACACTAGTTGGTGCATCCACAATCTCTACAAACCCTAACCAACAATACAAAGGCAAAGCAAGGAATCCCACCAAGCTCTGCAAGCCATTCCTTGGAACTTGCAAATAAGTCAGTATTACATGAACTGTCAAACCCCAAGATCTTCCACTTGCATCACACAAGCTACAATACTCCACACTTGCATCTCGCAAGCTAAGGAACCCTAGTGCTAACATCCCACAAACACTAATTCTTGTTACAAAAGTAATACATGATCTTCAAAGATTCTCCAAGTAGCTAGCATCACATCTCCTCCCTTCATATAAACTAAGGTGAGGGAGGTCGACAATAAAACATGGACTAAGTCCACAAGCAACCCTAGGCTAAGTCAACAAACAAAGCCTCAAATGGAGCGCTCCTCAAAGCAAGGTGTCCACATGTCACACTAGGGTTTGCCTGACCCTCAAGATAGTATGCCCTTGAATCTAGGTGTTAGATGTCCAATGCTCCTCCAAGGTGGTGCGCCTTCCAATCAATGGCTCCTAAAGTCAAGAGTTCCTCCTTAAACTGTGTGTAAGGTGGTTACACGCTCTCATGGTGAAGTGCCCAACCTCCAAGTGCCTAATGCTCTCCACTAAAGTGGTTACTCCACATGTGCTAAGCACCCATCCTCCTCAACAAGTGTGCCCTTGTAGAAGATGCCAAGAACGATTTGTGCCAACGACCACATTAAGGAGTGCACCTCCCTAGCACTAATCCCGAGGCAAGAGTACACCCATTTTAAGCTCTCCAAATGTAAGTTAAAAATAAAAGAAGGGGCTAGGAGATCACAATTCCTTCACATCTTGTGAAGCAATCTCCTAGCTCGTTGAAAACACTTTGGAATCAACCAAAAGCTAACAAGCTTGGGCCATAACACCCAATCTTTGATGTGTGAGTCAAATATGTTCGAGAGAGTCGATGCCTCTCCTGAAAAATTTGAGGGTTGAGAGCCATGCGTTCTTTGCAAGTACTTTACCTTCTTGTGAATAAATAGGCGACAACCATAGAGAGTGCTCGCTGCTCCTTATCCCAAACCAACGGGCCCTTTTTAGTTGAGGAAAGGTTTGATAGCTTCCTTGGCCTTCCATGTACTTTGTACCATGAAGGTTCCCTATATTTTTACTTGGGCCAGAGTAACAACTAGGATTTGTAGATTGAGGCCTTGCCAAAGCTTTTTGCCAAGGGGGTCACCCAAGTAGATACAATTTCTCAAGAGTACCTTCCATGCTTCCTTCCCTTCAAAAGTTCAAATCAACCATTTGGCGCAAAGTGTTGGACTTGATGGCTTTTGATGATCCCCATACCCCCTAGTTCTAAGGGGTGCAACATAGCTCCCAGTTAACTCCATAACTTCCCTTTCTACTAGCATTATTGACCCACAAAAAGCTTCTCAAGGTTTTTTCAAGCTTGTGGTATGTGCTTAATGAAGGGGCATAAGAAGAAAAGTAGTATACATGGGTGGCTATAAGCACCTTAGTGTAGATCAGAAACTTGGCTGCCAGTGCCATGGGGCTTGCTAAGCATTGTTCAATCTTATTCACAACTCTTTCGATGACAACCTCCCAAACCTCTTTGGAAGAAGCTTGAAAGGCGAAGGGGATACTAAGGAACTTGAAGATTTGGCTTAATTGAATCCAATCCCAGCCTTGGTTTTCCAACAAGCTAGGTATTGGCTTCTTGGTTTGCCTATAGCATTGGATTTTGGATCTAGAGGCATAACAAAAAATTTGAAGGCATTGCATAGTATTATCCATAAAATTTTGGGCTTCAAGAATGGCTAGAAACGATTCATTAACAAAATGCTCGTTAACCTATTGCTCAACGCCTCATTCTGGGGGGTGGCCTTTAATCCAAACTTGGTCAACTTTGCCTATAATCCAAACTTGGTCAAGTTTGTTATAGATGACATAACCGAAGGCTTCAACCACTGTGACATACATGCAGGGGTCTGGGGGCACCCCTATCGAATAGATCTAAATGGCGCCAATTTTGAACAATTTAATTGAGAAACAGAGAAATTTCCATCTTCTAGATTGAATCCCATTCTACTACATGCACCTTGAGTTTGGTGATAATGAGTTTGTGATACCTTTGTTTCAGTTAACAGAGGTACAAATTCAACATGGGATTTGAAGTTGGAACTTAGAGCAAAAGGTCAGAAGTAAAGAAAATGTGAATAGGTACACCTATGGTTTGAGCACGCTAGTGAAAAAATGCTTACGCCTCCCAAAGACATCATCCAAGTTGATGTACAAGTTACTGTGCAATAAAGGGAAACACAACGAGATTCAAACCAAAGATGACAAGATTGAAAAAGTAGAGGAGAAACAATCCGAGAAGGAATCAAGACATATGCACAAAACAAGAAAAATGAAGCAATCAATGCTTAAGTTCATTGAAATGTTCATGTAGTAAAGAGATCAAGGATTAGAATATTCTGAGAGAACATAGTTATATAGGGAGACATTGCATGGCGAGGACTTACAATTTGATGATACAATGGCAATGATTTCCATTGATATTGTAGGTGCAAGAAAGATTGGTGATGTTTGGGTTTGGTTGCAAAGGCAAAAGAGGACATAAAGACAAGTGCAACAAAGATTCTAGTTGTTAGGTCTAGTGCACTTGTAACCAGGTCCAAAACAAATTCAGATTTTACATCAACAAATCAAGCGTTGCCTACATCAAGCATTCTAGATTATGTATCAAACCCACTTGCAAATGAAATGCACCTGAGCAACAAGATCAATAGTTAATGGATATCTCTGTTCGCTTTCAGGTTACTTTGAAAGTGTTTACACCATGTTTGGGGGTGTTTCATGAGATTTGGAGTACACAGTGTATGCTCAACCCCTGGATAGTCCATGATGCATTGACACACGGGAGATGGTTTGTGGTGGATTTGCACATTGGAGATAACTTACTCAATGGTTGCTTGATGTAATGTCCCCACTATAATCCCCAGTTTAATTAATGCTTAATGTAGATATAATGTATGGTTGTGGCCAAGCGATGTATATGTGAATTGTATTTCTGAATTTGAATAAATAAAATGTGATGCTAGTTGCCGAGGGACATGGATAAAGATTGGGGGCTGAGTAATCTAAAAAATTTTTTTTTTTTACCCATGAGTTTAATTCCCAAATATTTTTTCCCGATTTTAATGTTTTGAGTGAACCTTCTAATTTTGCCTTGAGTGTAGAAGAACCCAATCATTGGATGCATGTAAGAGGGTGGATGTGAGGAGTCACATCCCATAGTTATTGGGAGCATGGGGATGAAGTACAATCATCTTAGGGAAAACTGTAAGTCAAGCAAGTTGGGAAAAAAAGGAAATTTGTATGGGAGAAGAGGACAGTTTTTACAGGCAGATTTTGGGACAGCCAGGGGGAGTAGAGTGCTGGAACTTGGAGGCAACAATGGTGGACATGTTAGCAGCTGTCAAGCTTGTAGAAGAACCAGGTTGTTAGGCCTGTAGAGTGAACTCCCTGTCTGAGAGTGTCACTAGAGCAACAAGCTTGTTGCTGTTAGTTTTTCTCGGTAGTTTTCCTAGTAGTTGACATCCTCGAAAGTGCCCAGTAGAGAGATTCCTAGTCACTTGTGCTAGAGAAATTGATAAACGAATGGTACAACCCGATGGACTGAGAGCAGTGAAGGGGGTACATTCCTTGGATTGGGTAGGTCGAGAGGAAGAGAGTTGAAGGAAATTGAGATAGTTGTAGGAGAATGCTAGTGGGTTGTGGAATTATTTGAGCTGTGAGTGGACTGTGGAGAGATCACCCTCTTTTGTAGATTCCTAGCCCCAGTTCGGGGGTGACTTGCTATTGAGACTTGGAACAACAAGTCTATGGTTGGGTGGAACGTTCGTCCTATGCAGCTAGTTGTACAATTGTTTTAAAAGATAAGTGTTTTTATCATGAATCTAAGTTATATTATGAGTTTAATTACCGTGCATTCACTCCATGTTTGAGAATGATTTATATGTTGCTATATTTGAGTTTATCAGTTGCACTCATGTCTATTTTAGAATGCTGTATATGCATTTAGTTAATGGTATAAAAAATGGTTAAATCTATATGATTTGGGTAGCTGCTGAGCTACAAGAACTGTTAGCAAATTTTGTTTTATTTTATGTGTATTTCCACTAGTAATGGGCCTTAACAAGGTTGGGGAATGTTACTGTTGACCTTAGTTGGGTGCTTGCTTGGTATTCTTTTTTTGGGCTTTGGAGTTCTCTTGATAGCTTGGGGGGTGTCTTTTATGATGGCCACATGGAGAGGTTCTCTTGCTGGGAGAATGCCCTACTTAGGAGGAGGGCATAGGGCCCTAGACATGACATGGTAGCTTGGATTCCTATATGGAGGCTTGGAGTTGGGTAAGGGACATTTGGATTGCAACAATGTTCATGTAGCGGGAGTCGATGTAGTTGAGTACATGGCTTAGGAGGATTGATGGAGCCTTTGGAGGCTTGTAGGAGAAGTGCTGGACACACCTTGTGGAGCACCCTTGCATTTGGAGCCTTGTTTGTGGATGACATCACCTTGGAGCTTGACATGTGTACTCTTGGAGTACAGCGCCCCACATATGTGAGTCTACATGTGTTATTGTAGGTTGATTGTAAGGGCATTGGCCCACATGTGTATTGCTGGTCTACCTTACCTCTCATGTATAAAGAGGAAGGAGAGAGTCCTTTGATTATCATCATTATTGTACTCTTCTCTTTGTACTTGTCTTCTGGGAGTGATTCTCTAGGGTTCATGAGGAAACCCGAGGAGAAGCTATGGAAGGGAAAGATGATATCTTTGTTGGGACTCGGGAGCTTGCTCTTGTGACTAGGGTTTACTCTTGTGAAGAAGACGTTGGAGATGATGATCACTTCATATCACTCATCATTCTCATTCATTCTTGTGTAGAGATGTGACTAGGAGGATCGCACTGGTCATCCTCTTTCTCTTATATCTTATTTGTACTTCATCTCTCTCTCTCTTGGAGTTGCTAGGGTTTCTTGATCTTCTTGGAACATCTTGAAGTCTAGGGTTAGGGTTTCATCCCTTAGAGATTTGGAGATTAGGGTTTTAAGATGAAACCCTAGGTTGTATTTGGTGAAGAAGAAGAAGAAAAGACATCTTGCCTTGGAGGACTAGCTTAAGTGATTCATGCTTGTTGGATCTCCTTGGTTGAGCTAGGGTTTTTTCATTGATTTCCCTAGCTAGGGTTTTTGAGAGCTAATGGATTGTACTAACCTTGTGACAAGGCTATGGTATGTACATGAACTTCATCTTATGCATATTAATGAAGTTTTTAGCTGTCCAATGCTTGTGTAAATTGCAGATTTGCTTTTCAGCCATCTTTGTTTTTCATGGTTTGTAATTTCCAGCTATATATGTCTTGCTGATTTGACATAAGTCAAGGGCAATTATGCTGGGTGATTTAACATTGTAATCGAAGAAGATAAGGGCTGTGCTGCTGCTGTAAAGAAGAGTTTTCAGATCTGGTTTATGCATGATAAGATTGCCCTAGAGGGTTGAAACTTATGGGAACACTTTGGTATCTTTTTTCTTGGATTGCCTAGAAGTTTGGGGTTGTCAAGAAATATTGTTTACTGCAGCTGCTTTTTTGTTTTGTATTTCATAACACAGCCCTAAGGCTCAATTCACAGGGACAGGATCTGAAAACCTCTAGGTAAGAGGTGAAATTTCTGAATTCTGAATTTCGAGAAATTTGCACATGGTATTTAGAGAATTTGAGAAGTTTCTACAATCCTACTAGGATTTGGATCTATGCTGAAAAATCTACAAAAGAAATATGAAAGTAAGAAACCCAAGGCCAAGAGATTATCGAGGAATGTGAAGAAGCTTGACCCAACCAAGGACAAGAATGCATCTACAATGAAAGTACAAGTGACATTACTCGTCCTTTGCCTCCAACCAAGTTCTTTAAATAAGATAATTAGTCAATGCAAGACAAATTTAAAATTGTAGATTTTGTTAATCCGTGTGTGAGAAAGAAACTGGAGGTTGCGTTGGAATTGTTGAACTCCACTGGCCTAGGAACAATTGTGTATAGTGTTGAGCCTATAATATAATGGGAGCCATGCACTCACATAATTGAGGCAAAAGTTTCTTTTAATTTAAGGAGTTGATGCAATCAAAGTTTCACATGTGAGAAGTACTTCAAGAGATAGTGAAGTTTTTTAACCTAAAAATTGAACGCACTAAAAAATTTAAGATCAAATTTTTGGATAGAGCGTCAAAGAGGTGTAAAATATTTCAGAATGACAATAAAGCAATAGTTGTTTCAGAAACATGGTCTATTGAGATAGAGGTGACACGGATTTCCATGGATTTGGTGCTTCTTGGAAGCCACAATCTAGTTAATGGACATGTGACTTCTTTACAGACAGAACATAATATTGTACAAGAGGATCATGAGGATTGTGCAGGTGAATTGATGATATTCAGACAATGGCAAATAAAACCTTTTGCAAACATTGCTGACACAAGAATCCAAGAAATCAATTGACAATGTAGAATGCTTGCAAATCACTTTGGGAAAACATTCACTGTGACAGCAAAAAGTGGATAATTTGCAAGCTGACGTGGCAAGCCTGTGTGAGGAAGAAGTCAATTGTGAAAATAAATAGTTGGATGATGTAGACAAGCTTAAGAAAAGACCACTGAAGGACAAATTCAATTGAATTAAGCTATACAAGACAATTTTGAATTATGGGGGAAATTACCACAATGGCCTGCCTTTATGAATACTGAAACAAGAACAATGCATCCATGAGCTCGAACAAGTGAAGAAGCTGCAAACATGCCATTAATGAAAGTGTTCTGAAAATGAGTAAAGCTGATTCAATGTCAAAAACAATTGATGATTTTTATGCCACACAACAAACTCAGAGGATGAAACATGGTAGACTTAAAAACAATGGCAGAAGAACAATGCACTTTACTGAGTGATCCACAAGCTTCAATAACTTTGGAGATTGAAGACATGTTGAAGGAATGTCCAAGACAAAGTGTTGGTGATTGGGTCATCCTCTTGTGCACCAAGTCAAATATTTCTGAACAAAGGTTTAATTCAAGTAGTGGCTATTGATGATCCAAAGAATTCAAGGCATTTGTTATAGACCTAGTGGCCTTTTTGCAATGTTGAGGTTGTCTTGGGGGCGAGATAATGATTATGGTTGGGGTGATAACAAAGATTCTGGTGTCGGACACGACTTGCATCGAACATGGAACCTATGCCAGTCTGGAGACTGGCACCACATGTGCTTGAACCATTGTAATTGAATTTGTAACTGCCATTGACAAGACATGAGTCCTGAGAAATTCAGGTTGGAATTTGTATGTTATCGTATTGGACTTGGATATCATATTTTATTATCTATGCATTGTTTTAGACATAATGCGACAAGAGGTGTTGCAACCTTTCCCCTCATGATGTATTGTTCATATGGATGGATGAATTGTTTGTGTTGTTATCTGAATGAATATGTTCTTGGAATGTGATTGTATGTATGTGTTTGCTGATAAGATAATGAATGACATGAGAATGAATGCATGTATGGATTGCCTCACATTATGCATGTAAACATTCCCTCACATTTAAAACCTTTTCCACATCTTATTCAGGGTTTGACAATGCCCTTTGTGGAACACTACATACATAATAGTAAATACGATATGATAGCAAAGTCCAATACAATGGCTATGTTCTTGTAATGTGATTGAATGTATGTGTTTACTGATAAGATAATGAATGATATGAGAATGAATGTTGTTGATGATTGCAGCTTCGTGAGACATTCTCCAGGTCGTACTCCTCGATGGACTGAGCTGCGTTGACTTGTGAGCGATACTCCTCGATGGATTGAGTTGAGTAGGACACTCATCGATGGACTGATAAGTTGTATTGGGCTGGTGCCCAGTGACCCTTGGGGTGTAGCCCATGTGGTCGGGACATTCTCCAGGTCATACTCCTCAATGGACTGAGCTGGCTTGACGTGTGATGACATACTAGGTTGGTGCCCAATGACCCTTGGGGTGTAGCCCATGTGGTTGGGATATTTACTAGGTCGTACTCCTCGATGGACTAAGTTGGGTTGACCTGTGGACACTATGGTCATACTCCTCGATGGACTGAGCTGGGTTGACCTAGTGTGCTCTAGTGGGTTTTGGCCCCTAGAGATGAGAAGGTCCACATTGGGTGTAGCCATGTGTGACGAGATGGAGGAGACCTTTCACTATGACATCAAAGAAGGAAGAAGGCCCAAGCCTTGTGCAAAAGACCTAGAAGACCAAGTTGGCCCTGTTGAGTGGCACCACTTGGATATGACAGTTCACATGATGGACTTGTATATATAGAGAGCCATCTCCCATTTGGAGATCATCACTTTGGATCATTCTCTCTTGGTTATTTCGCTCTCTTGGACTAGTGCGCTATCTTTGGAGACTAGTGCTATTATTCTTCTGGTTTTGGATCTTCTCTTGGACAATTATTCTAGTGAAAGGTTGTTGGGTTTTCTTCCCTTGAGTAGAAGGGTTTCCCAGCATAAATTCGTGTGTATCTTGTGCGTGGTTCTCTTTTTGTGATCTTGGTTATTTACTGCAGCTATTGGTTATGGTTTATGCTTCATCTATGCTACTGCTAATGTGAAATGTTAAAGAAAGCTAATCAAATCTAAATAAGCATAAAATTCAACAAATGCATGTATGGATTCCCTCACATTTAAAACCTTTTCCACATATTATTGAGGGTTTGACAACACCCTTTGTGGAACACTTAGGGTGAGACCCCGTCTTCTTGATGCTAGTGTCCACATAGGTTTATCTAGATGAAAATCATTGTTGGCCATGTTATAAACCCAAGGTCTAATCTAGTGCCAATGACAATTTCTTCTTACTTATTTGTTAAGGCTTCTCAGATCTGGTAATTTAAGTTACGATAGTGCAACTATGCAGTTGGCCTATATCTACCGTAGTAGACTTGACCTGAATGGTGGGGATAATATCGGTTTTTCTTACTTGCCTTTGATCTTTGACTCCAAGGGATTCTATTCTTCTTTACTTTCAAACTAGACTCCACTCTAAAGCCTATACTTTCATTTCTTCATTTCTTCGTTGATTATAAAGATAGTAATTTATGCAAATGGCATCTCAAACATGCTCATGAGGCTAAGTTGAGGAGAAGGTGGGAATGGTACCCAAGTGTTTATAGCCCCTATAGGTCCTCTAGAACCCTTTTGCTTTCCTTGCAAAAAGTACAGCTTAGATCAGAGTAAGAAGAGGGTTTGACAATCAAAATTAAAATAATTACTTAGTTTTTTCATAATTTAATTTAATTTTTTAATGTTTTTGTTGTTATGTACTTTATTTCTTTTGTTTTAAGTTGAACAAAGAAAGAAATGGATTGCAGAAATAAACTATAAAACTGAAACTGTGAGTAGAAAACAAAGTAGATGAAATGTATTTGCTTTTCAGACTCTAAAATATTTTTTGTATTTTCGTAAAGTAAAACATAAAACTGAAATGAAAATAAAAATCAGCAATAGATCCAAAGAATATGACCAGAATTTCAATATCATCCCATAATGATATTCCAGTCAAATGCATTCATGATCTAACAATAGTCTAGCCGCCCTTTGCAAATGGCTCGGCCGGGTGTACCCAAAACTTGTCTCGATGTTTTCAAGACCATGCAAATACAAACTAAAATTTTGTAGAAGTTAAATGACAAAATCAGCTTATAAAAATTCTGTCATACACTTAGCAACCTCGAGATAACTGTCTTAAATGAACTCTGAAATGTATAACCACACTCGGAAAATACCATAAGCAGAAATCCACATTTCCAAGCACTTCAACAGCGGAATAAACACAATGAACAACAATCATTCAACTCAGAAATACTCAGAAATTTAGGCAATGCCAGGGAAAACCCCAATGTGGGGAAACCCAATGAGAGAGAGATTTATATAGCTTCAGGAAAGTACATATCAGCAACAGCAACACAATTTCCAGCAAGAGAAAAATACTTTACAGCACCTGAAACTGTCCCAACTTTCTGCCTTGGAAAATGTGCCCAGAAATAGCTGTACGGCCTGTAAAGCCCAGCTGAACAACACCCAAAATCAGTGCCAAATCATAGCTGTACGGACAACACCAGAAAACGTCCTCTTCACCAACAAAAATTACTAGAAAAGCTGCCTCGATTTCCGTGCCCTCCCAGCCTGTTGTACGGACTGTACGGTATGGCCCTCTTTATCAGCCAGCAGCTACAACAGTCTTGACTCAGAAATTTCTTGGGAAATGTGCCCACTCTCTCTTGGGAAATGCACCCTCCTAGCTGCCCTCACTTTCCTCTCTCAAGCTATCTCAAAAATCTCTCAAAATCTTTCTCAATGTGTCTTGCACACTACCCAATGCATTCTCTTATAATCTGAAAGTGACCCTTCACCTTCTCCAACCCTAGATCTAATGGTCAAGATCTAATCTTGCCTTTTTACAAGATCAAGGGTCATGATTCATTCCCTCCTAAATAAATCACTTTAAAATATTAAAGTACATTTTCACTTTATAACATAAGTGCACTTTA
>ML781023.1:759515-774164 GCA_009831015.1 Picea engelmannii | reverse complement strand
ATACAATAATCTAATGAACTCTTTCAACTCTCTTGCTCTTACTACAACTAAAGACTCTATCCTCCCTTTATATAGAATAGGTGAGGGGGGCCAACAATAGAAAAGGTGGATTAAGTCCATAATTAACCTATTTAAGCCACAAGATAAGGTCTCCAAGTGAAGTGTGCTCTCTCCAAGGTGTATGCATGTCAAGAGGCGAGTCCTCAAGTGGTGTGCTCTCCAAGCATGGGCTCCAAGTGTCAAATGCTCATCATCGGAAGGCTTCTCACTCTCTAAGGAAAGCATCCCATGCTCCAATGTCTCTCAACGAATGTGTCCTGGGTCCACAAACAACCCCAAGCAATGCGCCCTCAAACCCAACATCCTCAAGTCAAGCGTTCACCCCCCTAAGGCATGCTAGGTGGTCCCAACGCTCCTAGGACCAAGCACCTTCCCTCATAGTGCCCAATGCTTCTCCTCTAAGGTAGATCCACTTCCCATGAAAGAAATGCTACATAAGATAGACACCTCCTCAAGTAGTGTGCTACTCTAGCACCAAGTCCAAGGTCAAGCAACCACCCATAGAAATCTCTCCAAATGTCATCAACCAAAAGATCTAAGATACAATTAAGGGGCTCGAGTTTCACCATGCTCCCCAAATCACATGAAGGCACCCCTAGCATGGTGTAAACACTTTCGGAGCAACCCAAAAGCTAACATTTTGTCTCTCCAATTCTTCACTTTTATAGTGTTTGGAGGGAACTTAGTAGTTAGAAATTGCTAACTTGCTCTTACAAAATAATAATAATAAAATAAAAGTGACTTAGGTATTCGGGAAAGTCAAGTCACGTTAAAGTTAAAACATGTCCTAGGATATAATTTAGGGCAAACTCAAAAGGGGGGACCCATCACCTGGGAAACAACTTAGTGCACCAATAGCTTCCATAGACAGTGATCTCCCAGAGTTTAAATCACCTTATGACTCCCTTTAGCAAGAATGAATTAAACTCCTTATTTCTCCTCTATTCTCCTTATGCCTATCCCTTTACTTGGTTTTAACATTCAAAAATAATATTCATAGAATAAATCATGAATGCATTGCCATATATGTCAAACACGAAACATAACAAAAGCTTCCCAAGCAATATGCTATATCATATTTGCAGAAATAAACACATGCTCATCAAAATGGTAGAACATGACCATGACTGTATATCCATTTATGCCAAAAACTAAAAGTAACCCATGCCAAACAGTCCTGTCCATGAGTCAATGATATCACATCCTATGTTTATCATCAAAACAATAATGTAGCCCAAAATATACATCAACCATATATTGCCAAATCACAAAAATGATCATGTCCATCAATAATCCACAATCAACTCCAAATAACAATATACAAAAAATATAGGTCACATGTATGACATTGGTGAAGAACTTGAGCATGAAGAAGAGGAGGGTCAGGTGCTATAAGGAGTGGGTTACAAGTGAGTAGACACCTCAGGATGTAGATCATCAAAGGATATTTAAATCCTAATCTTCTCTTGGAATGGAGGTATTGCATGTGACAATGAGTGAGAGTGAGCAGAGCCATCTACATGTTTCTTTGCATGGGAAGTAGTAGGTAGGTCGATGGTGACAACAAATTTTACAACTAGGTCTTGAGGGGGTCATTGAGGAGGAAAGGATGGATCCATTTCATCAATCTTTTGTTTCTCTTTTGTAGGTCTTACTTCGGGAATAACAATTTTAGGGATGGCTGGTGGAAACATATCATACTTTGGGGCAGGAGGAGCAATATTGGAATTGGAATGTGAGCTATCAGATAACTCCTTTCCTGTATTATTTTGTGGAGGAATGAGAGGATTTAGGTCTCCCCAACCGTTGTTGCCAACAAAGGGAGATGCTGGATTGACTTTCCAAATTTCCAAGTGTTATTTGTAGAAAGGGCAGCATGTCAGAAATGTTTGAGTGAGGGTGGAGATTGGGCAGAAAAGACAACTGGGGTGGCTGCACATTAGGATTATCCCCCAAGTATAAGTGGCCACCTTGCAGCTAACTATGCAAATTCATCAGAATTGACATCAAAATGGATGGAAAATCTTATTTTCTTCTTTTGTCCACCTTGCCATATATTATCTTCCCTTTGTCCATGACCCCTTCTTGGGTCACGAGGTCCTTTGCCCCAAAAACTCATCTATTAACATATAACATGCAAGCACATGATACAAATGTTAGCCTTATTACTCCATGCTTTCATTGCAAATAAAAAAATAAACAAAACACAAATTGAATCATGCAAGAAATACAAGTGAAATGCATCTAGACTGTAGCATGTAACTCATACCTAGATTTGGATGAATGCTTGAAAAGGGATCGTGAAAGAGATGAATGCGAGAAAGGATAAGCAATATTGCTGGCATGCAAGTCAGTTGCGTTTAATTGGTGTAGATTTATTGCATTCACGAAAGAAATTAGCAAAGTAAGTAGAGCTGCACATCACAAGTGAGTAATATTATAAACAACACGATAAGATAAATATATTAATGTCCAATAGGTGCCCACAAGATTAGGTCAATGTGACTAAAAAGATATGTCTAGTGTGAGTGCAAAAATAACTCCTATAAATGCTGAGAGCAAATGGGAAAAAAAGCGAAAATAGTACATCATAAGTAAGCATCTAGCTAAGTGAATCTCTAAATCTGATCAGAGAAACCCAAAAGGTACAATAGTGGTATAAGTGTAAAGGTAGAGAGGGAGGGTTCGAGATTTGAGATCTCAGTGATGGACAAAAGAGAGAGAGAGAGAGAGAGAGAGAGAGAGAGAGAGAGAGAGAGATGGAGATGATGTCAAGGCCTTGTGGTCTTTATTATCAAAGGCGAGGGGTGCGATCGGGGTATTGAATCATTGTTAGAGTCTTCTAGTGCCATGAAGGGATTCAACTGCACGATCTTGGGGGGTATAGGAGTGAGGAAGCCTTGCTCTCCTACCATCCAAGATCTAAGGAAAGAAGTTCTGGATAGAACTCTGGCTACTCAGCTGAGTTTGGGGGGCATGGGGTGGGTAGGGGGTACCCTTCTTATATCCATTTAGAATTGGTCCATTTGTCACTTGAATGAAGCGTGGTCTGTGGTATGGTCCGTCAATGCCATATGAGTTGAATATAGGTCATCTGGAGTTGAGCTATGAATAATTACTTTGTGACTATGTGAAAGTAACAACGAGAAATCAAAGTCATATATAATAGTTGCTATAGGGTTAAGGCCAACATAAGGCTGCAATTAATATATACAGAATTGCCCTAGGTTTTAAACAATCCGAGCATTGCCAACATTTAAATATTTTTTGAAATTTCAAGGACAATACTTTGATAAGACATGAATAACCATATGAGACGATGTGAAGGCCATATCGATTTCTTGGAAGGTAAGGACTGCTTTTTTCTTTAATAATGAACATTGATTTAATACAACTAGCTTGCTAAATAAACAAGAGTAGATTAAATTCTGAGCAGATCTATAATGGAAGAATCAAATAAAAATCCATAGCTATGATTTGCACTAGAACATTGATGCCAACAAGATGGGCAAATGAGGGGTAGAATGGTAATTGGAGTAGTACACATCCAACTTGTAACATTGAGTCATTATATCATTCAAACAAGTATCCCCGAGTTCCATAAAGAACCATAATGTTTCCCTCATAGTAATTCTTTTTCTAGATTTAATATACAAGCCTAAACAAGTTCATTGTGTTGAACAAAACTATGTTGGATACAAATGAAGAGGACAAAGGTGAAGGGTTTGATGCCTAGGTAAAAAATTAAAACTATAAAACCATGATAAGCCATTACGAAGTGCAATATGAATTGAGACTTCGTTAACAAATAATCATAGAGTTCACAAGTGCATAACAATAGAGTGATCACAATAGTAGTGGTTGATACCACTTGCATTCCTAATATCAAATGTGAACGATAAGCAATGAGTGCATGTAGTACGTGAGGGAGGAAAGGCCATGTAAGGATTTGGTCATAATGAACTGAATGCCCAAGATATCACAAGGGCCGAGCTTTGAGGCTAACCATCAAAACAACGTTGAGAGTCAATAGAGAAATTCTTGGGTAAGGCCCAATTTTAGCAATGTGAGTTGATAAGTAATATGAGGAAATTGACAAGCTACTGCTAGTCAAACCCACAACCCATACAATATACAAAGTCAACTAGAGCATTTAAAACAAAACTAGAATTGTAATAAACTTGGGAAACGCTGAAGGTAGGGATTCAAAACTTAGAGGCAACAACCGAAGAATTCTTTATAGTAGCCTCCTAGAAACAAACAAGTATAAGTCAAACAATCATTAAAATAATGCTAGGTTCAACTAGGTGCTTGCCTCAAAACAAATACATAGTCGGAGAGTTGAGTTGAGCTCCAAGCTTAGCAACGAATAACCAAATTTCCTCCAAGCACAAGAGACAAGTGTAAGTTGGGATGGTAAGCACCAATGCAACAAAAGGGGTTTTAATGGCGCCTATAATAGTTATGGAGGCTCAAGAACAATCCCTTGAACATGTTTCCCCTTCCTTGTCAACTTGTAGGTTAGCTGCAACTAGCCAAGCAAAAAGCTCCTGGACATTTTCCTTTCTGTTTGGTAGCATAAGAAAATCGTCAAGGGTCAAGCTCCAAGCTCTTTAAAACACAAAACATCAAATGAATTGCATACATGTGAGGGGAATATGTCATGAAATGACCTCAATGCATGAGAGCCATTGGATTTGCATCAATGGTTGGGAGCCAACAATCCTCAACCACCCTTGCCATGTTACGTTAAACACTAGGGTGAGTATAAAGTACGGGGAGAACTATTAGCATTCAATGAACTGGCCAAATCCACATCAAATCCCAATGCCGCTACAGTGGAATAAAGGCTGAAATTCCTCATTCCATGTATCCTTTTCAAAGTTCAAATAACCTCAATCCTTACCAAGTGAATCAACAGGGTTGACTACACCTAGGAGAGGCAGTGCCGTATCCAAAGTTTAAACCATGAACAATAGAAAATACACATATACCATAAGTGCTAACAAATTGAAGTGACATCTACCAAGAAAATACCATGTCAAAATAAAACAATCCATTTCACATTTGAACCCTTAACCAAATGCCGTGCCAAAAGCCAATGGATATATGCTTTGGTGTAATGCCATTGCATCTCATGAAACCAATCATACAATGCCCTTCTTGAAAATAGGTCTACCATATAGAACATGAATATGTCGTTTGAAAATGAACTAGCACATAGCAAGAATGATTATTGAGAGCATACTATTATTGAAATGTAGTCAATACTCATGACTTGTAATGTCGTAAATGTTAAACCTTTTCTATTTGTTATTGTGCTAACCTTGTCACTGTGTAAGTACCAGCATGCTGCAAGATGTTTCAACAACCACATAGAACATAATTGATATCCATTAAGTCCATGATACTTGGCTAGTGTGCAACTGTGATCATAATGTGAAGCAAACACCACATGAACATACAATATGTACTTGCAGAAACATGAAATGTCATTATTATAATGAATCATTGCAGTGCGTAAACAAACCACATGACATGTGAGACTGCCCTTATCATCTGAAACATGATCATAATCATCAACTGAAAACTACCATGCCCCTGATCATATCAACCTTATGCTTCCGGTGCAATCTAATGGGACTGCCTTGGTTTCCCTATGGGTAGTGAAGAGGAGTAAATCACAGAATTAGGGTTATCATGGATAGATTTGAGAGATTCAGGTTAGGTCCTTAGGCTTTTTAAAATTTTCAAAAATATGCTAATAGAAATGAATTCACAAAGCTTTGTGATTCTAATCACGTTGACCGAAAAGGAGCTCAACATGGTGCAGTTTAAAACCTGGGGCTGTGAATGAGAGGGAACCGAGTTTGTTCTCTTCACCTCCCATGTTGAAAGAAATTGTAGGAAACCATCTATGGATACGAGTTTTCTATTTTCTCCTAGTTTGACAACTCAAATCTGCCTTCAGCTCAGCTCATCCAATACAACCTATACTTGAACAACTTTTGATTCTTTCTATTATCTTTTTAAATGGTATCTTAGGCCTTTACAGATCCCTTATATATGTGTGTGTGTGTGTTTGTGAGCATGAACATAGTATTCTGTTTTTTGTCCTCCGACCAGTGTGAATGCAAAGATTAACCTTGCTTATTGGAGATGCAGGATATGCAAGGATATTGGCCAACATTGTTGCATTTGGAGAGTGCTTTGCCAACAAGAAGCTCTTCACTGCACTCTATTTTGTTAGGTGATCTTCTGGAAACCTTCATTAAGCTTCAGAGTTGGTTTTCTCTAATTTCATTTCTGAAGATAGCTCTTGAAAGCATTTTTCAGTGCTTCTGAAATTAAATATATTTTCATCTTTCTATGTATTATAAGCACTTTTGGTTAGATGTGTTATTTGTTTTCCTTTTGTGGGTAATTTGAGATAATGCAGATGTTGGGTGATTGATAGTCCCAGTGAATTTGTTTTCCTGCAGCTTTGTATGCGATGAATTGGATGGACGTTTTGCGCGCATGCTGAATCAAGGTAATAATTTTAGTGGTTAGGGCTTAGTCAAATCCCTTCTGTGGCACAATCTGAAAGGTCTTAGAGGGCAATTTTCAGTCATTGTTTGACAACTGGTAAAGGGGTACATGGTAAGCTGAACTTTTTAGGCGAGTGAAGCTTTGGGTCCCTGCATATGGGTACAGTTAACCATCTGTTTTGGGGCCTAGAAAGCAGGTGTCGATTTACTTGACTGAGAAACCAAGCCTCAGGAATTTTCATTCCATACCAGTTCTTGATTCTTCGGAGTTCTGGTTTTTAAAATTCTATGGATACAAATAGATCTTTTTATGTGGATGTTATAAAGCTGAGGTTTACGTAAGCTTCTTTCACATATAGTAAATTCATTCTATCAGGAAAAAGATTTGAATTTAAGCATCCAACCTCTGGCTGATACAATCAAGCATTGTTCTCTCTTCTATAACCTACTTTGAGAGTGGTTATATCCATGGCATGATTGGTAATATAATTTTGAATTCAACTAGATCTTGCATAAGGTATGTTCATATTTCACAAAAGCTTTTATGCCATTACATCTGTTTTTCTTCTCTTTGGCCTTTTCTAGTGCAATTACAACTACTTGTGTTTTTGTTTATGCTTTCAGCATCTACTTTTGGAGCTGTACTTGACATGGTGACAGACAGGTGCAGACCTTTCCCCTTTGGAAAGATTTAATTTTTATTGCTTTGAACTTTATACATTTTAATGTTGTGATTTTTATGTGGAGAATTATGTCTGCTAAATGGAGGCATTCCTGCCCTTTTCTCCTCTTTGAAAGAGGAATTTCAGTAAACTCAAATTCCCATAGATGAGAGAGGTCTAGGTTCCTCATGCTTAGGTCCATTCATCTTTGATGTTTGGGCCTTATGTCTATAAGTGAAACTTCTTTGTCGGATTTAAATTATGAGTCATGACCCTTGGTAATACTAATTATAACTCATTACTAATTAGACCAAACCGAGTGTTGTCTTCCATTTTAATCCATATATTTCCTCTGCGCTTATTTATTTGTGGATTTGACATTTCTCTAGAATATATTGTTTTCACTTTTCCTTACCTGTTTGAAAAGTGATTATTTTTGGTGTATTTATTGGTGTAGGGTGAGCACTGCTGCCCTCTTGGTGGTCCTCTCACATCTTTATAAGTAAGATCACTTCACAAAGAAAGATCAATATATTAGCTGCTATTACATGGAACATCATTAATAGTTTAGAGTCTGGACACATACGAAGTCTAAGGTGCTTCTATTGCCTTTTTAAAAGCTGATAATTATTAATTGTCTGAAGAAACTAGTCTGCTGTTGTTATAGGCCTTGCTTTATGTTCTTTTTGGGTATGCTTGCACTTGACATTGCAAGTCATTGGCTACAAATGTACAGGTATTGTTAAAATTCACTGTGTTGTTCTTTTTGAAATATAGATATATTCTTTTAATATCTATGTTGTGTTGGATTTTTTTTTTTATAATTTTTTAATCTTTATATTCTGATAGACTGTTCTGACTGTTCGCCAATTTTACCTGTTTGTTGTAGTACATTTCTTTCAAGCAAGACCAGCCATAAAGATGTAAAGGATAATAAGAGCTGGTTGATGAAGGCCTATTATCAACGTCGTTTATTCATGGGTTATTGTTGTGTTAGTGCTGAGGTGATGCACTGTGGTCATTGGAAATTATAGCAGCATACCTTCCTAATACCTATGTATAAGGTTCAGTTTAATTTTAGATACACTGACACAAATATAAAATATGGTTGCAGGTGCTTTATCTGATATTGTATGAGCTTGCAGAAAGCCCATCAGATAGTGTGGTCAAGGTAAAGAGACTAAACACATAATTCTTATATACTTTCAAAACATAAAACGTGCATTGTGCTGAAATCCTGAATCATGGGAGTCAGGTATTTATGGCAGCATTGAACCAGAAGTCTCCATTGATGCTTCTAGGATTGTTAGCTTTGCCAGGTTGGGCAATCAAACAAATTGTCAATGTCGTACAGGTAATTTTTTGTCAGCTACTATGATGTGTTATTTGGTTTAGTAGCTCTCTCTGTCCCCATGTTAGAAGGAACTGGTAAGTTTTGAGTCAGCTGTGTTATATGTGTGCACCTGTTCAGTTTACTGCTCATTCTAATCTGGAAAGATGGAAACTTGAACTAGTAGGCTAGAGAAGGCATTTTATTTATGGCTAAGTCCTGTTCTTCCAGCGCAGGCTTGCAAACTAATCAAGTATTTCTCACTGTATAACATGAGTATGTAAAACCATAAGGAAAATTACTATACAGTGTATTATGTGGTTGTGGATGTTCTTAGCAGAAGATTGAAAAACAAAATTGAACAACAGTTATTGAAAACTGCCAGAAATATTTGTAGGGAACCAAGTGAATGAAGTAAACTTAAGTTATTTGGAACCTCTGGCTGTTTTCCTTTTCTTCAGTAATTCTTGAAGTCTTTTAAATTGTAATTATAGATGGGATCACTATCCCACAGACATGTAATTCTTCTGAATATTTCATCCTTTTCTGCTTATAGGGCATTTAAGGTATTAACTAAATAGACACAATCTTTTGTTCCTGTAATTTACTTGTTTCTAGGGCTAATGCATTGACAAGTTTTTTTAATTAATTATATAAAAATAAGCTTTATTTTGTGATATTGTAGAATAGACAGATAATCCAAATATTTTGAAGCACAGAGCTTTCTACAGCTGCTATCCAAAAGATCAGAAATAAAATGAAATTATATTAATGTTCATTGTTCACATATGACCAAAATAGGTCTATGGGACTATAAAGCACAGCCTACCAAAATGAGTGATAAGAGAGTATGATAGTCATCTACCCAAAATACACAAGCTAGAGGTGAGAAGAGTCAGTTTCTATCATCTCTAAAGATGATAATGGAAATATCAAAGAAGTACAGGGATAGATTCTCAAAGAAGTGGAGGAATAGATTGTAAGTAAGAAGAAGAGTTAGTTGCTATCATCCCGAAAGCAAGGAATGGAAATTTGAGGGAGTGATCCGTGGTGGCATTTTGATGTTCCCACTGGGAGCGGGGGAAGAAGTTTGAGTCAAGGTGGGAGCTAAGGCAGAAGCTCTCCTAGCAACCAAATATGGAAAACTCTCAACAATACAGAAGAAACCGAGTTTAGACCATCAGTCAAAGTATTGCACTGATGCTACCATTGAGAAACTCTAATCCACCAACTTGTCCCAAACCTGGCTTGACTTGGAGGTCCGGTGGAGCATGTCGAGGGACAATGCCCATGTTGATGTTTGGACAACATCGGGAAGACATTCTCTTAAAATAATAATTAATAATATAATTATTGATTATTAAATATCATATATAATAAGTAAATGATAATAATAAATAGTTATTGATTATTTAAGGGACGCATCCTTTCATGGATTTTCACCATATGTTCCCTATATATGGAACACTCATCATTGTAATAACATATTGATCATATCTCATATGAAGAAAAACAACATGGTGTCAGAGCAGGACTGGGCTTGACTCCCTCACGGGAGGGCCCAGGAAAATGAAGAGGTTATTTTGCAACCAGACAGTTGTAGTGTGACGTAATGTTGCAGAAGGCCGGTGATGTCCCCCTCTACTCGATTATCAGAGAAGGCAAGGATCTGCGGGCTTGTGATATTTGAAAAGGATAAGGGGATCGATCCAGACATGTTATTGTAAGCAAATGACAAGGCTGTCAAATTCTTTAGACCGCCCATTTCATATGATTTTCGAGTAGGGCTATCTCCCTAAGTATCAGACCATGTAAGAAGTTGTTAGAAACATAAATGGATTCAAGGCTGCTGCAGTTTCCGATAGAAGAAGGGATTGTACTCGTCAAATGGTTATTGTAGATCGACATCGCTTCAAGCTTTTTCAAATTTTCGACTTCCCATGAAATCTCTCCTTGCAATCTAGAGGTTTGCACAATCAAATTTACCAGCTGATTGCAATTGTTGATTTCGGGTGGTAGAGAGCCACTGAAATAGTTGGAGTATGCCATGATTGTCTCAACATTGGCAAGTTTCCCAATAGATGAAGGAATGACACCAGTGAGATTATTTGTATCTAACGAGAGTGTAGTTAGGCTTACGAGACTACCCAGTTCATGCGAAATATAACCTGAAATATTGTTGGTATGATGCGAACGGTTAGCCTTCAATGGCCGTTGGTGTCCAATGTCTGTGTGGACGTAACTGCAACTTGTTTTGTGTTGTTATTGTTGTTTTCGTGCAAGGAGGCAACGATCGGTCTAGATCACACTAAGCTTCATGGGAATGCCATGAAATGGCGCTATGCTGTAGCCACCTAGTATGGCAATCCAGATGGCGATGGAAGCGATGGTGGTGCCTGCGGGTACGATGCCCTTGTGGATCATAAGCCTATGAGAGCGAGTGTAGGCGTTGTGAGCCCTGTTTTATTCAAAGGCGGAGAAGGATGTGGAGCATGTTACAAGTTTAAGTGCGTGGATGAAGGCTTATGCTCTGAGAAACTTATAACTATCATGATTACGGATGCATGCGGGGGAGGAGACTCTATGTTCGGTAGCACTCATTTTTGATTTGAGTGGAGCTGCCTTTGGTCGTATGGCTATTGATGGAAAACCCCAATGCTTCTCAACTCTGGAGAGCTCCCAGTTCTTTACAGACGGTATAACACACATAAACATAAACATATCTGGAGGGATGAAGCCCATGGTGAAGTTGTGGGTGAGATTGAGTTCTCGAAGCTCTGTGCAGTTCGCTATCTGGCTAGGAATAACATAACTCATTGCCTGAAAGATCAAGCTTCTCCAGCGCGACCAACTTTCCTATTGCACTGGAAAGACGACCATATAGTCTTCTGCATGGAAGGGAAATTGAATTGACCCATCTTCCAAAGGTGATGCAGTGGACACCTTCCTAGCTACATGGATCCACATCGAAGAGCTATTGTTTCTCCAGCTTGAGAGCACATTCAGAGGAACAGTAAAACCTGAATTAATTTATAGAAGCACGACTCCATGACTGCAGTGTATGTTCAAAACAAAAGTCCTCATAAGAGTTTGAGGAACATGACGCCCGAGGAGGCCTTCACCGGAGTGAAGCCCGAGGTTGGACACTTAAGGATATTTGGATGTCCAGTATACATTCATGTACCAAAGGAGAAAAGGATCAAGCTAGACCCTTCAGGCAGAAAGGGTACATTTGTGGGATACAATGAATCTTCGAAGGCATACCGGATCTACATCCCTAGTCAGAGACAAATTGAGGTGAGCAGAGATGTTACCTTTGAGGAGGTATCCTTTAAGAGATCTAGAGGATCTCACATGGAGATTGATCCAATTGATCTCATTGATCCTGTATCTCCAGTTGATGTTCCCAGAGATATTGTAGTAGGTTGGAAGAGACCTACATGGGCTCGTTAGAATCTGCAGGAGGCAAAAGGATATGCAGCTCCTCGTGGTACCTTCTGAGTGAGCAAGAGACCTTAGAGATATTCATGCTATGCCACAACTATGAGCCACATCATTCATTTTGAGCCTTCCTGTTATGAGAAGGAAACTAGTCATCTAGTATGGAGAGATGTCATGATGGAGGAGTATCAATCCATCATGAAGAATGATGTGTGGGATATTGTTCTGAGACATGAGGGGAAGTCTGTAGTGACTTCCAAATGGATCTACAAGATCAAATACACAGTTGACGGGAGCATTGAGAGGCACAAAATGAGATTTGTTACTAGAGGATTCTCTCAGGTGGAGGGAATAGATTATGAGGAGACATTTGCTCCTGTTGCTCGACACACTTCTATCAAGATGATTATTTCCCCTGCAACATCCATGGGTTGGAGAATACATCAAATGGATGTAAAGACAACCTTTCTCAATGGATAGATTGAGGAAGAAGTATACATCGAGCAGCCAGATTGTTTCGTGATACATGAGAAGGAGTCTCATGTGTGTAGGTTGAAGAAGGCCTTGTATGGAATCAACGACCTCGAGCTTGGTATGCGAGGATTGATGGACACCTGATGATTTTTGGGCTTCAGCAAAAGTGTTGTCGATCCTAGCCTATACTACAAGACTGTTAATGGTGAGTCCCTGATTTTGGTCCTCTACGTTTATGATTTATTCCTCACCGATACAGAGAACCTTATTGTTGAATGCAAGTATGCGTTGGCCTCTAAGTTTGAGATGAAGGACCTTGGTATGATGCACTACTTCTTGGGACTAGAGGTGTGGCAGAGAACTGATGAGATCTTCCTGAGTTAGGGAAAGTACACAGTTGAGATATTGAAAAAGTTTGGGATGCTGAACTTGAAGCCCGTGGCTACACCAATGGTGACGAATCTGAAGAAACTAAGTGTGTCTTCTTCCAATTCTGACGAAATTGATCTGACTCTGTACAGACAGCTGATTGGATAATTGGTGTATATGATTAACACCAGACCAAATATTTGCTATGCAGTGAGTGCACTTAGCCAATTTATAAGTCAGCCGAGATAAACACACTGGATTGCTGCGAAGCATGTGTTGAGATCCTTGCGAGGCACAGTTGGACATGGTCTGAGATATACTTCCAGTATTGATATGATATGGCAGGAATATATTGACTATGATTGGGTAGGGAGCGTAGTGGATAGAAAGAGCACCTTCGGGTATTGCTTCACTTTGGGATCTTCCATGGTTTCCTGGTGTAGCAGGAAACGAACTTCTGTGGCTTTGAGCACTGCAGAAGCAGAGTACATTGCATTAAGTATGTCAGTCCGTGAAGCAGCGTGGCTTCGCAAGCTCCTTGCAGATTTATCCGAACATGTGTTGGATTCCACCATTATTCATTATGGGAACCAAAGTTGTGTGAAGATCTCAGATCATCCAATGTTTCATGATAAATCGAACCACATTGAGATCAAGCACCATTACATCCGAGACATGGTGCAGAGGAAGGAAGTATTGGTGTAGTACCTTCCTACAGATGAGCAGGTTGTTGATGTTCTTACCAAACCAGGACGAAGTTCAAGTACTTCCGTGACAGACTTGGCATGGCAGAGAATGCCTCCCTCGCTGAGAGGGGGTGTTGATATTTGTAGCTTCCTGAGACATTCTCCAAATCGTAGTCCTCTGTGACTGAGTTGAGTTGATCTGTGATGACACTTATCCGAGAAGCGATAAGTGCGTTTGGGCTTATAGCCCAACGTCCAATGTGGAGAGCACATGAGGACATGTCAAGGGAGTTGACCCTTGACGTCATACATTATGGGGAGTTGACCCTGAGTGTTCCTAGAGGGAGTAGCCTCTAGAAGTCCACATGGGAGTGCCATGTGTGACAAACCTTTTGCTACTATGGTGGTTGTGTACCACTGGCAGAGATTGCGTGTCTCTAGACAGTAGTTGTGTACTACTATGGAAATACCTCCCTAGCTAAGAGGGAGTGTTAATGTTTCAACATCGGGTGAAACTTCTCCTAGATTGGGCTGCAGACCAAGGGAGATAGGATACATTTATCATAAAGGTGCACTTGTGGTAAATGGGCCCAGACATAGTCCTTCCTTGATCATGACAAGGAATAATATGGACTCAAGGTGCTTGAAGTGCTTTCCACGTGTTAGTTATCATCAGGATGACATTCACTCATAGGTGTGTACTTGTGGTGAAAGATCCTGGTGTGGTCTTTGTCCTAGTCATGGTGATTTGACAAGGAATAATAAAGACTCAATATGCTATATGCTATTACATGCGGACCCAAAGTGAGCCTGCTCTTAGAGACAGTTAATTGACTCAAAGGGAGAGCTGCAGAAGGAGTTTCTCCTCGATTCAGGTGGGAGAGAGACGTCTCCCAAGACTGACAAACAAGTGTCATGAGTCTAGGGTGAAATTTGTATACTTCAAAGACAAGCTTGGCATGATGCAGAATGTCTTCCTCGTTGAGAGGGAGTGTTGATGTTTGGACAACATCGGGAAGATATTCTCTTAGAATAATAATTAATAATATAATTATTGATTATTAAATATCATATATAATAAGTAAATTATAATAATA
>ML781023.1:746632-759465 GCA_009831015.1 Picea engelmannii | reverse complement strand
TTGATGATTTATTCCTCACCGATACAGAGAGCCTTATTGTTGAATGCAAGTATGCGTTGGCCTCTAAGTTTGAGATGAAGGACCTTGGTATGATGCACTACTTCTTGGGACTAGAGGTGTGGCAGAGAACTGATGAGATCTTCTTGAGTTAGGGAAAGTACACAGTTGAGATATTGAAAAAGTTTGGGATGTTGAACTTGAAGCCCGTGGCTACACCAATGGTGACGAATCTGAAGAAACTAAGTGTGTCTTCTTCCAATTCTGACGAAATTGACCCGACTCTGTACAAACAGCTGATTGGATAATTGATGTATATGATTAACACCAGACCAAATATTTGCTATGCAGTGAGTGCACTTAGCCAATTTTTAAGTCAGCCGAGATAGACACACTGGATTGCTGCGAAGCATGTGTTGAGATACTTGCGAGGCACAGTTAGACATGGTCTAAGATATACTTCCAGTATTGATATGATATGGCAGGAATATATTGACTCTAATTCGGTAGGGAGCGTAGTGGACAGAAAGAGCACCTTCGGGTATTGCTTCACTTTGGGATCTTCCATGGTTTCCTGGTGTAGCAGGAAACGAACTTCTGTGGCTTTGAGCACAACATAAGCAGAGTACATTGCATTAAGTATGTTAGTCCGTGAAGTAGCGTGGCTTCGCAAGATCCTTGCAGATTTATCTGAACATGTGCTGGATTCCACCATTATTCATTATGGGAACCAAAGTTGTGTGAAGATCTCAGATAATCCAATGTTTTATGATAAATCAAACCACATTGAGATCAAGTACCATTACATCCGAGACATGGTGCAGAGGAAGGAAGTATTGGTGTAGTACCTTCCTACAGATGAGCAGGTTGTTGATGTTCTTACCAAACCAGGACGAAGTTCAAGTACTTCCGTGACAGACTTGGCGTGGCAGAGAATGCCTCCCTCGCTAAGAGGGAGTGTTGATATTTGCATCTTCCTGAGACATTCTCCAGATCATAGTCCTCTGTGACTGAGTTGAGTTGATCTGTGATGACACTTATCCGAGAAGCGATAAGTGCATTTGGGCTTATAGCCCAACGTCCCATGTGGAGAGCACATGAGGACATGTCAAGGGAGTTGATCCTTGACGTCACACATTATGGGGAATTGACCCTGAGTGTTCCTAGAGGGAGTAGCCTCTAGAAGTCCACATGGGAGTGCCATGTGTGACAAACCTTTTGCTACCATGGTGGTTGTGTACCACTGGCAGAGATTGTGTGTCTCTGGACAATAGTTGTGTACTACTATGGAAATACCTCCCTAGCTAAGAGGGAGTGTTGATGTTTCAACATCGGGCGAAACTTCTCCTAGATTGGGCTGAAGACCAAGGGAGATAGGATACATTTATCATAAAGGTGCACTTGTGGTAAATGAGCCCAGACATAGTCTTTCCTTGATCATGACAAGGAATAATATGGACTCAAGGTGCTTGAAGTGCTTTCCACGTGTTAGTTATCATCAGGATGACATTCACTCATAGGTGTGTACTTGTGGTGAAAGATCATGGTGTGGTCTTTGTCCTAGTCATGCTATATGCTATTACATGCGGACCCAGAGTGAGCCTGATCTTAGAGAGAGTTAATTGACTCAAAGGGAGAGCTGCAGAAGGAGTTTCTCCTTGGTTCAGGTGGGAGAGAGACGTCTCCCAAGACTGACAAACAAGTGTCATGAGTCTAGGGTGAAATTTGTATACTTCAAAGACAAATTTGGCATGATGCAGAATGTCTTCCTCGTTGAGAGGGAGTGTTGATGTTTGGACAACATCGGGAAGATATTCTCTTAGAATAATAATTAATAATATAATTATTGATTATTAAATATCATATATAATAAGTAAATTATAATAATAAATAGTTATTGATTATTCAAGGGACGCATCCTTTCATGGATGGTCACCATATGTTCCCTATATATGGAACACTCATCATTGTAATAATATATTGATCATATCTCATATGAAGAAAAACAACAACCCAATGGACTTGTGACTATCAATTTCAGTAATAATTGTTGTGCATTTAACCCTCTTAGTGGTAGTGATGGGCTAGAAGGAGGTAATTCATGTTAATTTTCAACACACTCTGAAACCATGTTGAAATCTCAATTCCCAACACCTAGATAAATTATTACCTTGTATATTTCCTTGTTGAAAACTAAATTACAACACATAGAATAAAATATATTGGCTGGAAATAAAAACAACGGAAGCAAATCTGGAAACCAAACTTTACACATGCACACAGAAATTCCGTCCTTCAAATCAACTTTTCATTTATAATGACTTCAAGCTTACAAGTGCTCCCTTACTGGAAAAATGGCCCACTGAGGAAAAATACAAATATAGCAATCCTTACAACTTAGGCCCTGAAGAAACCCTCTACTGATCTGCCCAGATATGCCTGTTGGACACTCAGATCTGCACTAGATTTGCCTGCTGGTCCTCAGATCTGCACTAGATTTGCCTGCTGGTCCTCAGATCTGCAAGATCTGCCTACTGGTCCTCAGATATGTAAGATCTTCTTATTGATACCTCTGATCTGCACTAGGTCTGTCCACGGGTACCTCAAATCTGCTAGATCTACCTACTGGCACCTCACATCTACTGGATCTGCCTGCTGGTACCTCAAATTTGCACTAGATCTATCTGCTGGTACCTTAGATATGCTAAATCTGTTCGCAGGTACCTCATATCTGCTAGATCTATCCGCTGGTACCTCAGATCTACTATATATTTTCGTTGGTACCTCAGATTTGCATTAGATTTGTCCGTTAGTACCTCAAATCTGCTAGATCTATCTGCTGGTACCTTAGATCTACTAGATTGCCTACTGGTACCTCAGATCTGCAAGATCTGCCTGCTGGTACTACCCAGAAATCTGTCCTTGGATTTTTGGCTGCCAGGTTTTCTCCTCTTGCTGCACCTTTGCACTTTCATCCTTTGGACTTGATCTGTAGATGAAAGTCCTTCACCTTTGTTGAGATCCCCTTGAATCACAGTCCTTCGTGACTCAAGCACTTGAGCAAAAGTCCTTTTTTGTTCCCAAGTTGATGACTTAAGCACATGAGCAAAATTCTTTCTTTGCTCCTATGTCTCTCTTGTATCTTTCTCCTTCACCTAGCCTTGCTTTTATAATCTTGAGTTATGACCTAATCAAACATAACCCTAATCTCCAATGTGATTAATGGTTGAGATTAGATCTTACCTCACTTGAGATCAATGGCTAAGATTCATTTAATTCACTAATGCTAATAACTTTAGCATTTCATTAAATTAAACTCACATTAATTATAAAATCACTCTACTTTAATTAAAGTAATTTACTAAGGTAGAAGGCTTTGGATGAATTCCACATGTCTAGACACTTAGACCTGTGCAGAAGTACATGTCCGATGCTACAAACATCAACACTCCCTCTTAGTGAGGAAGGTACTTTTGGAAGAGCCACTTGGGACTGGCTATCTCTCCAGTCCTGGCACAATGTCTCACACATCATCCTGCCCCATGGCATCGCACCAAACCTGCTGGTCTGCTGCTTCCTGAACACTGCAAGTCTCGGAATCAATGATGCTACTTATTAGTGCCATGAAGTTTGGAAACTTCTTCGGAGGCCTGCTCTCCCTCATAGTGCTCCTAGGAGCCTCAACATGCTCCTGAGCATCTCTCAATGTTTGCACGAACCATCTGGGTCTCCTGACAAAGTTGGAAGGGGCTAACTCCTCCTCCCCACCAATGGTTGACTCCCTGAACTGGAAGCTTCTGTGTAAGATCCCTTCTTTGTGTTGGATGATTTTTTCTTAGTTTTATGAATGTTTGGTTTCGGATCTCTTCATCAATGCAATTTCACAATGGATCCATAAAGGTTTTTGCACATAGAATGGATTTTATTGCACTTAACACCAAAAAGAAACTATTACATCTATGTAGAAAATAACCATTTCATATTAGTTGTAACATTCATTTTATTTCAACAACTACAACCAAAAATGGTCTTACAATCCGACTTGTAGATAACCATAGACATTTGCTGCTGTATTTTATTAAGACGACCCTTTTTGTGGATGCCATGAGTTGCTGAAATGTTATAGGCCCTCTCTATGGCTCCCATGAGCTGCATTAACAATCAAGACCTCCCCCCAAGACTCCCACGTGCTGCAACAATAGGCACGTCCTCCCTCCAAGAATCCCACGTGCTGCAATGATGATGCGACCCACTTTCCTTGATGTCACAATGCCGGTGTTAAGAAATACGACCCCCTTTCTTATTGCCACGAGCTGCCAATGAGTGGGACGACCCTCACAAAGCCCCACAACTGATGATAGAGTGAAACGACTCTAAAAAATCCCACGAATCTGCTGATAATAAAGTGGTACGACCTCTTTCTAAGCTGCCACACGCTAAAGATGAGAGTACGACCTCCTCAAACACCACAAACTTTGAGAATGCCACACGAATTAGCAAAATGAGTCGACTTCCTTCTTCCACAGTGAAACCAGTGAGAGATTTGTGTGATCTCTCCTTCTTGATTAGCGAGGGTGGATTCGTTTGACCACCGAAATCAGTCGCTCAAGGGTTTCATGCCCCAAAGCCAAAAAGCTACGAGAGCTCTCCAAATTGATTTTGAGAATAATAATCATGACTAATGAGAGAATGAGCTCCAACTTCACTTTAATACCCTTTTTACCCTTTCCACTCAATTAAATAATATAAAGTGAATTTATTAAGTCTTTCTTCAATATTTCTCCCAAAGTCACTTTTCTCGTCTTTTTAATTTAATTTTTAAATGTCACCATTAATATGCTTTTTCGCCTAAATGACATTAAATAATCAAATTAAGTACTTTCCTTGCATCGACTATAGCCTATGGGAATCAAATAGGTATTAGTCCTCCTAGGGTAATCAGTGGGAAAGGGACATTACACTCTGAACGTTGTTCTCTCTTTGGAGCCTCCTTGTCCTCGTCCTCTACCACTGGTACATATAGGATATCCCGAGCTTCCAACGAACCACCTGACTCAAGCTGGAACAAGATACTTCCCTCACCCTTCACTGCATAATTAGCATCATCACCAAGCTCCACATGGATCCTCTAGTCCTTTTTCGTTAGACTGCTGAATAGCTCCCGTGCTTCTATCATATTTTCTGCCCACTAAGAAAAGAGAAATACAACCAACACTTACAGTTCAACGCCTTTGCCACTGCTGTACGGCCTTATACTGGCGTCTTGTACGATCTTTACCGACCCTGTACAACCTGCTCAACGTGTATGTACGCGCCCTAGACCACCCGTCCGACGCGTATGTATGTGCCCTGCTGCACTAGTTCGACGCGTGTGTACATGCCCCATTGCACTAGTTCGACGTGTATGTACGCGTGCTGAGCTAACTGCTCCATGTGTATAGCGTTGTTTGTGGCTCAGATTTGCCTAGATCTGTCCTTGTTACCAGATCTGTCTACGACTGCTGCCCACTATCTTCTCTTCTCCTTTGGATTGAACTATTCTGTAGGTGAAAGTCCTTCTTCACCTTTGCTAAGATCTCCTAGAGAAAAATTCCTTCTTTGCTCTCTCTATGAGTCCCTGACTCCAATAGATTTGTTATCCCTTGAGTTGATCTCTAGATGAAGGTCCTTCTTCATCCTTACTGAGATCCTCTTGAGTCAAAGTCCTTTGTGTCTCAAGCACTCAATGAAATTCATTGCTGGTTTATAAATCTGTAGAGATCTCCTTGCAGATCTGACAAATTTGCTGCAACCTGCTGTGGATCTGTGTTTGGTCCTCCTCTAAACACCCACTACTGCAAATCAGATCTAATAGATCCACTGTCATAAACTACTATGTAACTTAAGTTGTCTCCCTCTCGGAGTGCAAGTTTTGATACGATGTTAATTTTCAACACACTCTGAAACGATGTTGAAATCTCAATTCCCAAAACCTAGATAAATTATTCCCTTGTGTATTTCCTTGTTGAAAACTAAATTACAACACATAGAATAAAATATACTGGCTGGAAATAAAAACAGTGGAAGCAAAACTGGAAACCAAACTTCACACATGCACAGAAATTCCGCCCTTCAAATCGGCTTTTCATTTACAATGACTCCAAGCTTACAAGGGATCCCTTACTGGGAAAATGGCCCAATGAGGAAAAATACAAATACAACAAACCTGACAATTCAAGCCCTGAAGAAACCCTCTGCTCATATGCCCAGATCTGCCTGCTAGACACTCAGATCCACACTAGATTTTCCTGCTAGTCCTTAGATCTGCAAGATTTGCTTGCTGGTACCTCAGATCTGCTAGATTTGCCTGCTAATACCTCAAATCTACACTAGATCTACCCATTGGTACCCCAAATTTGCTAGATCTACCTGCTGATACCTCAGATCTGCTATATCTGCTTGCTGGTACCTTAGATCTGCACTAGATTTGTCTGCTGGTACTTTAGATCCACTAGATTTGTTCGCTGGTACCTCAGATCTGCTAGATCTGTCCCCTGGTACCTCAGATCCAATGTTGCCAGAGCGTGGAACGAAGCGGGAGTGTTTTAAGAAGCGAGAGCGTCGTAAGCGTCATTTTCCAAAAATCTCGGAAGTAGGAGCATCTCAAAAGCGTTTGTTATATATATATATATATATATATATATATATATATATTTATATATATTGCGTTTATATTAAAAAAACATGTAGAAAGACAAATTAGCTGCAGAATATATGAAACCATGCATATTTGTACATTAATATAGATAGAAATGGCATCCATAGTACATCAATGATTAATCATTCAAGCATCAACCATCTAGATTCTAGATTCTAGCAATTACAAACTTACAAACCAACATACAAATTTTTAAGCCATATAATATAAAGTAGACCATTAACTTATGGAATGAAATCAGTTATCCATAATCCAACAACTATTAACAATAACATGAGTCATGACCAAATAGTTATGTTTACAAAATAGGCCATCTGCACTGAAGTATGAAGACCGAAAGGTCCAAAATAATAAAGTTTAAACTTTAAATTTAACTAGTTGCTAAATACTATGAATCTATCATCTATAGACCATGACATATAAAGTAATGAAAAATGAGAAACATCAAACAACTATCCCATCCTCCTTCCACCACCATGATTGTTGCGTGGGCCTCCTCGTGGTGGTAGTGGAATCTCCTGAGAAGGACGAAACTGTGCAAAAGATATCGGAGAATGGAGGTGGAATAACTCATTCTTCTCATTTCTTTGCCCTAAACCCAAGCCTAGGGTAGGACCCACCCTTTTCCTAAATTATGAAATTTTTTTGTAAAACAATGTGACTTTCTTTTTCTTGTGGGATGAAGCGTCCGGGTCCCTCAGCAAAGCGTGCCTAGAGCGCCTTCAGAGCGTGCTCCAGAATTTTTGAAGCGCTTTCGGAAGCGTGGCGCTTCCAAATTGGTAGGAAGCGACCTTTAGAAGGCCAAGGCACACTTCCAAAATTTTGAATCGCGCTCTGAGGCAAGCTTCCTAGGCACTTGCGCTCGGAGCAGGCTTCCAGGCTCCAGAGGAGGGGGGGAAGCTTCTGGTAACTCTGCTCAGATCTACAAGATCTGCCCGCTGGTACCTCAGATCTGCACTAGATTTGTTCGCTGGTACCTCAAATCTGCACTAGATTTGTCTGCTGGTACCTCAGATCTACTAGATCTATCCACTGGCACCTCAAATCAACTAGATTTTCCTGTTGGTACCTCAGATTTGCAAGATCTACCTGCTGGTACTACCTAGAAATTTGTCCTTTGATTTTTGACTATCGTGTTTTCTCTTCTTGCTGCACCTTGTACTTTTATCCTTTGGACTTGATCTCTAGATGAAAGTCCTTCACCTTCGCTGAAATCCCCTTGAATCACAGTCCTTCGTGACTCAAACACTTGAGCAAAAGTCCTTCTTTGCTTCCAAGTGGATGACTCAAGCACATGAGCAAAAGTCCTTCTTTGCTCCTAAGTGCTCTCTTGTATCTTTCTCTTTCACCTAGCCTTTCTTTTATAATCTTGAGTTACGACCGAATCAAACATAACCCTAATCTCCAAAGTGATTAATTGTTGAGATTAGATCTCACCTCACTTGAGATCAATGGTTAAGATTCATTTAATTCACTAATGTTAAAAGCTTTAGCATTTCATTAAATTAAACTTAGTTTAATTATAAAAACACTTTACTTTAATAATTACTTTATTAAAGTAAAGTACCAAGGTAGAAGGATTTGGACGACTTCCACTCGTCTAGACACTTAGACATGTGTGGAAGTACCTGTCTGATGCTACAAACATTAACAATTCAATTGTTTGTTAAGGGAGAAGTTGAAGCATACGACTTTAGAGGGAAATTGCTTCCCTTATGAATAAAGCCAAACACCTTTGGTTGAGCTATTTGATGAAGATAGAAATTGAACCCCTAGAATCCCTAAAGAAGCAGTGGTATTTGCTACCTCCCAGGTTCTCACTTGGTGCAAAAGTCCCTAAGCACACATTGTGAAACCCCAAGATCAACTTAGGCAAACTACTCACTGTCACCTTAGTAGTCTTGCCTTTCTCACTTTAGGCTAGAAGGGTTCTAGTCAAGAGGCAAACTACTCACTGTCACCTTAGTAGTCTTGCTTTTCTCACTTTAGGCTAGAAGGGTTCTAGTCAAGAGGGGCTTCCCTATGGTTAGCTAAGCTCAATGTGTGTAGTATAGAGTGGGAGCAAGAGAGAGCTTAGAAAACATAAATGAAATGGAAAAAGTTTATAAGTTTGGGTGGTGGATGACAGGGAACATCTGTGACCTACTTGTTTGGGCTATGGGGTCATGCATGCAACTTCAGAGGGCTGCTCTTATGAAGGACTAGGGGCTATAAGCAACCAAGCAATGTGTCTTACAACAACCCTAATTGGGTTACTAGACTCACAAGTTTGATGGTGGAGAGGATCTATCTAAGATCCACTACTCAAGACAATTCTAAGGGTGGCCCTACCAAAGATTATCTATAGATGCAATGATTTAATTCAATGCTGTAAGTATCGCCGATATATTGGATTTATCGGATTTATTGCTGAGATAAATCGCACGTCGATATATCGGATTGAATTTATTGCGAGAAATCCGATATATTGAATGTGTCAAGACACATTCAATATATTGCGATATATTAGGAAAATATCGCGAGTTAAAGGAATATGTCGTCCTGTTGCTTTAATTCACGGAAAAGTGCGCTGGATTTGGGTTTTAAGGCCACAGGTGGGGTCTTTTCTTTTTATTGTTTGGTTGCAAGAGTGAGAGAGCTAGAGAGGTATGAGAGAACATTGTGCGTATGTCCAAAAAGGAGAAAGCCAAGGATCTTATCTCCATTAGCGGAGAGATCGTGGAGTGGGGATTCAAACCATCAAGATTTCTAGGTATGTATAAAACGTTTTTTTTTCATTTGTTTGTTTTTCTAGACTTAGGCTACGGTTTGCAATGTGCCTAAATGTTCATAGAGGTTAGGTAGCCAATGCCTTAATGACTTGGTATATGTTTACTACAATCTAAGGTTGTGGGTGAAGCAACTTGATAAAGAACTTGACATAGAGGCCATTTAATTGGATGACATTGACACCACTAGTCAATGGAGGGTGGAGATGGAGGAGGCACCTGAGTGGTTGGAGGAGGAGCATGCAGATGATTTGAGGGAGGCGGTGACAAAGGAGGAGGAGGAGGAGGAGGATGTTCCACTTCCAGTGGATACAGAGATTGAGGAGGAGGAGGAGGATGTTCCACTTCTAGTGGATACAGAGATTGAGGAGGAGATTGATCTTTCGGTGCAGCCAGTGCTGCCACCACCTCCAGAGAGAGTCAGACATGTAGTTGGACTTGGGTCTGTTGGGACCTCGTCCCCATCACCTTCCACCTCAGCTGGACCATCTGGAGCAGTTGGAGCTTCCACTCCAAGCTCATCCCGAGTACCTCCATGACCACCTATTGCTTGTAGAGGAAGATTGGTGCCCTTTACTCGTAAAAGGGTTAGAGGGAATCGATGATGATTTGGATTCCTATGATCTATCATTTTCATTTTATTATGTATTATGTACTATTTAGTATCTAGATGCCTCATGATGAATAATCTCACGAGATACATTTATTTTGAACATTTGATGTGGTTTTGTATCATCCTATCGGGAACATGTTTTAGAATTTTCAGTTTAGTAATAATATATGACCACTTGATATCTCATGCATCTTATTTATTACTTGTATTTTCATATTTATGTAGCAATGTGTCTATTTTATGTTGTTGTTTCTTTAGATGTTTAAAAAATTGAAAAAAATTGAGTATTTTTGTATTTTTTTGAGTTCTTGCGACATTTTTCGAGATATTCCAATATTTTCCGCCGATGTCATCGAGAAATTACATTCCGAACCCTCGCCGATACTTTCCCCGAGATGACATTTACATTGATTTAATTAGATCAAGTGCATAATGTTTTTGTCTTGAAGGAAAACAACACTAGAAGAATTAAGGAGTACCTAACCTTCTCTAATGTAGCGATTCTGCTCCTCTATGGCCCTTGAATCAACTCTGGCATCCATAAACCTGCAAAATAAAGCTTCCAATGGTGTGCCTAGAACATGATGCCACACATAAACAAAGTTGTACATACATTACACAAAGCTTAGACAAAGAAAAGACAACTTTATTCCAGATGGAGAGAATAAACCTTATATAGGTTTCAACTCTATCTTCCTTTACAATAAACATTTATTTGTTTTCCCAGATCCATTAGTCTTCCTAGAAATATCAATAGAATAATCCTCTTAACAACTTGCTTACTAAAAGTAGCAATAAGTTTGTTGAGATCCACAATTTCCTCCAAGAGGTTACAAATACCCAAGGAAAAAAGATACAATGAAGCTCTCAAGTAACTGACTCTAATAGACAAGTGAACAATAATAGAATAATGGAGTTAGTTCGCAACATGTCCAAGGATAGAGCTAAGTAGTGGGGTGCTTCCTTGACTATGTAACAACCTCTAAAGATAGTAGATAGATGTCTATCCACATGTGCGTCCTCCAAGAAGTGTCCCACGTGTGAATCCATGAATAATCCTCAAGATATGTGCTAGAATAGTAACTCCATCACACATGTGGACCTTTAGACTAGGTTTCCCCATGAAATGTGATGAATGATGTACCAATAAAGCTCCATGTGTCAATGTGTCATGATCCCAAGGTAGAAATAAAGGTAGAGTATCAAATAGATGCCCCATAAGTGTGGACGCCCTCAACATTTAGCATGGAAAAATGTGCAAGGCACCTTCCTCAAGTGGACGTCCTCATCATGTTCATGAATGAAGTGTAATAGATGCATCAATAGGTGGAGCACTCAAGAGGAGTGTCTCATAAATGCTCAAACTCCAAGATTTAACCAACCTTAAGAAGAATTGCAATAAAACCCTCCAAGTGGCAGGTGTGGCTCAAATTGTAGTAATAATCCATAGATCAAGGTAGATGTAGTGGATCTCAAGATGAGAGGTTGACTAGCATAGAATAGACAACATAAACCAAGGGCCAAGTCATCAAAGACCCCAACAACTTCCACACGTGTGCAACAACCACTATCCAATGGTAAATAGCCTTGATCCATGAGAAGTGCTTTCAGATGTGTAAGCAAGGGAGTGCTTCATGAGATTGAAGTGTATAGTCATCATAAAGTGCAATCTCAACCTCAAAACATAACCAAGAAGCCAAGTGCTCTAGCACTAGAGTCCATATGTGCAACAAGGAGTGGGTTGGCCCCTCCAACCATAGCATGCAAGCCTGAAAAACCATGAGAGGATAGACTCCACAAGATTTAGTGTCCATTTCATCAAGTATCACCATAAGACCATAATAGATACCTCAAACCCCAGGGCGCCCTCATCGATAGGTGCCAGCGATATCATCAGTCCTCATCCAAAGGCTAAAAATCACCCGAATGTTGTGCCAAATCCTGAAAATCCATGATAGAGTGGAGCGCTCCCCAAGAATGAGTGTCTATCTCATCAAAGAGCATCATGAGGTCAAGATAGACACTTCAAATGCTAGGGCACCCTCACTAAGGAGTGTGATGCCATCAACCATGCTAATGTCTTCCTGAAACCCTAGGTTGCTCCATCATGAAGTCCAAATGTGCAAGAGGGTGAGCGCTCTAGGAGATTGGTTGTCTATTGTATCAAATATCATTGTAGAAACATAATAGACAGTCCAAGAGTTAGGGCACTTCTCTACAAGAGTCAAGTAGCATGGCATGCAAATCAATGTGACAAGAAGGTGGGCCGTCCATGAAGGTGAATGTCTATCTCATCACACATCATCATCAAAACATGGTAGACACCTCAAATGTTAGAGCGCTCGTCCACATGACCATATCTCATCATATCAACAATGCCATGACCAAGCCTTCATACAAGTATGCAAGGGACCATGAAGCAAGGAACTAGCACCATCATCAAGTGAGCTGATCCATTCAGATAAAGCACACAATATGAAAATATAGCGCTAAGGAGTATACCGCCATTACCATCTTAGCATCAAGTTTAACCATGAAGATAAAACCATGCATCAAGATGAACCACCATACAATCTACTGAAGCAACATGTAGCATCCTATGTATCACCATGATGAAGTAAGAGGATACACAACCATCAACTATCTCCAACCAAGATGTACTATCCTCAAGCAAAAATAGAAGGTTAGTATCTCTAGTCCATCATTACCCCTGAAAATCTGTCATGTGATGAAAATCATACATTTACCACTCATGCAA
>ML781023.1:728182-746532 GCA_009831015.1 Picea engelmannii | reverse complement strand
GTGTCTCTGCATAGGCCTTGTGTTCAGGCATGCAAAAGACAACTTATTTATTACTTACTTCAACATTTAATTTATCCTAAGTTTAACTTAGGAAAAGCATAATAATTAATCTAATTAATTATTATTGGCTTTATAATTCAGATTTCTAAAGTTTTTAACTTTGGAAATTAATATTTCTATTTGATGATGTCTCTAGATCCTTTCGGAAAGATCTCAAGGAGGAAATAGAGTTAAGAAGGAATTATAAATTGCTGAAGTGAGGCTGTGAAGGACATATCGATTTTGAGCAAAGAAAGAAGGGGTCGATTGAGTGAGGAAATTGTGAGGGTTTGGCAGCCAGGAGAGAGACCGAGTTTAGCTGGGCCGAGCAACAAGGAGGATGTCGAGTTTTGGGCCGTATTGAGCAGCAAGGAGGAGGCCACGATCTGGGCCGTACCAAGCAGCCAAGGAGGAGGTCGAGTTGGGCTGTACCGTGTAGCCAAGAGAGGGCCAAGCTAGGTCGTACTGTGGAGAAGGGAGAGGTCGAATTCTGGGCTTTTCCCGACAGTGAGAAATTCTCTATAACTGCTGTTGTAATCATTTTCTATGAAGCCTAATAAAATCCCCTCTTTGCTGGTTTTCCCCACACTGGGGTTTTTAGGGTAAAAACTGTGTAAAAGTTTATGTGCTTGATTTCTTGTTTCTGCTATGCATGTGTGTTAAAACTCAGTTGTATTTTCTGTGCATAGTTTTCAGATTTAAAATATTAGAGTTGCAATAAATCTGGGTATCAAATTATTGGCACATTAAATTTGATTGTTGGGTTTAAGAAAAGTTAACATGGTATTAGAGCCAAACCTCTGAATACAAGAAAATCAAGTGTGTTTCCAGGTGTAAAACCAACGAATCTTTGCAGCAGAGAAGGTCGAGTAACCAAGAGGTCGAGTAAGCTAGGGTTTCAGTGAAATGGAAAATGCAGGGTTGAGATTTGAAGACAAACTGGAGGGCGGTTCCAACTTTAGTCTGTGGAGAGAGCGCATAGTTTTGGTGCTAGAAGAGCAGGGGTTATGGGAGTTTGTTGAAGGAAACCCAACACCCCCAACTGATTTGGCACAACTTGCAGCTCATATCAGAAAGGACATGCATAAAGGATGTGAAGGCGAGAAGGATAATCATTGATGGGGTGAAGGACCATATAATTCCTCACCTGTCAGGAAAGAAGATAGCCAAGAAGATGTGGGAATCTCTGACCAAGATGTATCAATCCGACAACTCGAGCAGAAAGATGATACTCAAAGAGAAACTCAGGAGCACCAAGATGGCCAGGGGAGACATTGTTGCTTCCTACCTCACGGAATTCACTCAAATTCGAGATGAGTTGGCAGCAGTAGGGGAAGCTGTAGACGAAACTGTGCGGGTGAGAATAACCTTGAATGGCTTCACCAAGCAGTGGGACGTGTTTGTCTGAGGAGTAGTGGCACGGGAGAAACTTCCCAACTGGGAAAGGCTGTGGGACGACTTCACTCGTGAAATCTCATATGACCTAAAGCTGCCTTGATGTATTTTCTAGTGAAGGCATAGCTGAAGGGTGTTGGCTGACTGAAAGCTGTTGGTTGGGGTTTAGAATATGGTTTTTCAACAGTAACAAACGTGAATGCACGAGAGCCAAAACTCTTAGAATCTACCTGCTGAAATACCTCCACCATCTTGAGCTAAACTGGGTCATGATGAATCCTGATATCCAAACACTATCAATCTCAGGACCTTGAAGAACAACCTCAGGATGTAGAATTGTAGGCAAAGTGTAAGGGACATCACCCTCTGGTTGAACCAAAAGTGGCTCCTCTTGCTATAATGGTATCTGATCTAACTGTTCCTGAACCACTGCTGTGATAGGTAAGGTTGAATCCTCTTGTTGACTTATTTCTACTTGGTTAACCTGTGGTTCCTCCTCTTGAAATTCTTCATCATTGCTAATGGAAGGAACCCATGATAAACTTGGAGTGGTAGAGAATGCCCCTCTCGCTGAGAGGGAGTGTTGATGGTTGCAACTTCGTGAGACATTCTCCAGGTCGTACTCCTCAATGGACTGAGTTCGGTTCACCTGTGATGATACTCCTCAATGGATTGAGTTGAGTATGACACTTATCGATGGACTGATAAGTTGTACTGGGTTGGTGCCCAGTGACCCTTTGGTTGTATCCCATGTGGTTGGGATATTATTGTTTGTAACCCATCATCCCTTGTGGGTGTAGCCCTCGTGGACTCGTCTTGTGGTTGTGGCCCTTGATGATGATGATGACACACACTATGAGATTGTAACCTTAGTATTCTCTAGTGGGTCGTAGCCCCTAGAAGAGCTTGAGAAGGTCCACATTGGTTGTAGCCATGTGTGATGTGATGTAGGAGACCTTTCACATGTGACGTCAAGAGAGAAGAAGGACCAAGCCTTGCGTGGATGACTTAAGGTCCAAGTTGGCCTTGTTGGAGACAACCCTTGGATGTGGCCTTGTGTGGATGGCTTAAGGTCCAAGTCGGCCTTGTTGGAGGCAACCCTTGGACGTGATGGTTCACACCCTAGACGTGTATATAAGAGATCTACCTCTCATTGTATTATATCATAATTGGCATAATAACTCTCTTGTTCTGAAATTCGCTATACCTTTCTTGGTTCGCTGACTTTCTCTTGGCTGTAATTTTTCCATTCTTATCTAGTGAAAGGTTGCTAGGTTTTCTCCCCTTGTGAAGAAGGGTTTCCCAAGATAAATTTTGTCTATCATTGTGCATGGTTTTCTTCTTGTGATCCTGGTTATTTTCTGCTGCTATTGGATATTGTTTATACTTCAGTTTATGATTCTGCTAATGTGATAAAGAAATTAAAGAAATTTGAACTAGAATAAAATTCTAACAGTATATTATTCAAACCCAACAAGCAGGGAGGAGATGGAGGAGATGAAAACTTAGCCCTTGTCAGCAAAACCAAGAGCACGCAGTTAGGGAGAGTGTCAACAGTATGGGCTGAAGAGGGACATGAGCAAAAGATCAAATGCTACATTTGGCATAAGAATGGCCACTTTGCCTCTCAGTGTCCACAGATGAAGAAAGGCAAGTCGCAGACAGTTGTTGCGACAATAGAGGCATAGTTGAGTGAACTTGCATGCAAGTTCGAGAGTGATTTTTCGTTCGTGTCTTGCCTTTTTACTAGCACTACTCCTAACAGTGCTTGATACTTGGACTGTGGCGCATCCCGCCACATGAAAAAGGCTAGAGAGCTATTCAACAGCCTATCAGAGGACTCAGAGCTTCACATACAGCGTGGCAACAATGCCAAGTACTCAGTGAAGGGGCAGGAGATAATGCAGTTCCAATTGGAGTCAGGAGGATCCTTTGATGCACATGAGGTACTGTATGTACCTGGTCTGAAGAAGAACTTGTTGTCCATCTCAGTCATGGAGGACAAAGGTTATGAGGTGAACTTCCGGAGGGGGTAGGTGTTCATTCGCCTAGAGGGAGCCAGTCCAGACTTTGCTTTGAGGACTGGGGTCCGAGATGGGAACCTTTATAGACTTTAGGGCCAACCTATTTAGGCATTGATGCACACCGGTGAGAGCTTGTGCGAGCTGTGGCACAAGAGGATGGGGCATCTCCATCACAGAGCTCTACCATTATTGAGGTCAATGGTCACTGGGCTTGTAGACTTCAGTCTGGGTCATCAGAGGGTGTGCAAAGGCTGCACGCTTGGCAAGAATGTCAAGGCACCTTTTTCGAGCAGCGAGACTCGATCCAAGAGTATCTTGGATTTGATCCATTCAGACGTGGGAGGGCCTATGTCAACAACATCAGTGAAGAGTGCATCTTACTATGTGACCTTCATTGATGACTTCTCTAGGAAGTCTTGGATCTACTTCATGAAGACCAAGGATGAGGTCTTCAGTCACTTCCGAGCCTTCAAAGCTCAGGTAGAGAACATGACAGGGAGGAAGATCAAGGCAATGAGGACATATAATGGAGGTGAGTTCACCTCTACAGAGTTCAATGATTTCTCCAATGAGGCAAGAATCAAACGTGAGAAGACAGTGCCCTACAACCCGCAATGGAATGGGGTTGCAGAGAGGAAGAACCAGTCGATCATCAGTGCAACAAAGGCCATGATCCGTGATCAGAGCTTGGCTTTGTTTTTGTGGGTAGAGGCCTGCAATACAGCTGTGTACTTGTAGAACAAGAGGCCATACAAGATACTGGAGGATAAGACACCGGAGGAGGCCTTCACAGGCAAGAGACCTGAGATAGGACATCTCAGGATTTTTGGTTTTCTAGTCTATATCCACATTCCAGTGGAGAAGAGGACAAAGCTCAAACAGGTATTTCTACAAGTGTCTTATTGTGGAAATCGTCATTTAAATGTATCCTATGCTTTTTCAGAGCTCAGTTTATTAATTAATTAATAAAGTGAACGTCTTTTTATAAAGTGACATTTAATTAATAAAGTGACTTAAGTTAAGTCATTTAATTATTTAATTAAATGAGAGCCATTGATCTCATGGTTAGATCTTGACCGTTGAGATTAGGGATTTGGCCCAAGTCAATGTTATAAAAGGACGAAGAGGGTAAAGAACAAGACACATTCATTATTCACTGAGTGAGTAATTGGGCGAGGGAGAAGACAGAGTTGCAGCAGCAACAAGAAGTCGAGGGCAACAGTTTAGCTGCATGCAAACTGAGGCAACATAAGTCGTACAACATGATGTACTGCAGATCCGTACAGTCATACAACAGATCCGTATAGGCGTACGGATCCATACAACATTAACATATAGTCGTACAGATCCGTACAGTCCGTAGGACCAACCTTAGTGATCAACAACACGGATTACGAGGCACTGTTATTTTTCAGGTTTGCAGTGATTTGTAGTTTTTCTCTTTCAGAGCTATTTTCCCTGTTAAGGGAGCTCTTGTAAGTTCCGACAATTAAATGAAGAACTAATTTGAGGAGTAGAAAATTAATTGTGTACTGTGTGGTTTGCTTTTCTCGTTTTTCCGCTGCATAAAGAAGTAAATAATTCCAGTGTAGTATTTAGATTTAATCTTCTTACTCAGTTTACTGGTTTTACATAAATTTACAGATGAGGGGGATGACTGACTCAAACCATAGGACTCAATGATAAGACATGAGGAGACAAGACACAAGATGACTCACGACACTCCTATGTCTCCTCAAAATTACCCATACTAAAGGCTCAATGCTTCATGAACAATGAAAAAACAGGACCCCCATCCAGGCCCACACTAATGATAGACATAAAGGCTGGACATGTGAAAGATTTTACATTCAAATTTTAACCCAGGAATAACAATTATGGACAGCCATTTATTCAGAAAGGAAAGACACACAAGACTGGACCACATGCTGATATAACAAGGCAAAAATCAACGACACTTATGCAAAGACTGAAGCAGATAACTGAAGGGAAAAGACACTACAAGAAAAGTAAATTGCTGTCCTAAAATCTGCAAAAAATCATCAAGCTAAACTACAGAAATGACGATGCGGAAAAGGAAACAAAAACTACCCTAGGCCCAAAATTTTTACCTCAAAGCTGCCATGATTAAATCATCGTACTCAAAGGACCAATGTAACCATGCAGCCAAATGATTAGTCCGACGAGAGAGGTCAACAAAGTCAACCTTCCAGGGGGACCAACCATGAAATCTCATATGACCTAAAGCTGCCTTGATGTATTTGCTAGTGAAGGCATAGCTGAAGGGTGTTGGCTGACTGAAAGCTGTTGGTTGGGGTTTAGAATATGGTTTTTCAACAATAACAAGCGTGAATGCACGAGAGCCAAAACTCTTAGAATCTACCTGCTGAAATACCTCCACCATCTTGAGCTCAATTGGGTCATGATGAACCCTGATATCCAAACACTATCAATCTGAGGACCTTGAAGAACAACCTCAGGATACAAAATTGTAGGCAAAGTGTAAGGGACATCATTCTCTGGTTGAGCCAAAAGTGGCTCCTCCTGCTATAATGGTATCTGATCTAACTGTTCCTGAACCACTGCTGTGATAGGCAAGGATGAATCCTCTTGTTGACTTATTTCTACTTGGTTAACCTGTGGTTCCTCGGACCTCCTCTTGAAATTCTTCATCATTGCTAATGGAAGGAACCCATGGAAGGAACCCATGAACCCATGAATTCTAATTGAATAGTTAATAAGGCACCATACATGCAAAGGTTTTGCAAATGGGGTAGCAAGCTAAGTGGGCTAACTTTGGGGAAAAACTCCATGGTTTAGCACGCTTCAGCCAAAGGAGTCTTGGGATGCATGTCCTTTCTAGGAAGTACTGGGTGCAAACACCAAAGGAGAAGATTGATGCTATGCGATTCATTTCTCTAGTTTCAATCCCAATTCTTCACCCTTGTGAGGATCATTGGATGCAATGAGTGCTAAGTGGACTATTCAAAATCATGAGAAATTGGTCAGTTCAGACTAATGCTTGTGGGATATGGGTTATGGATTAATGATTTCCTCTACGCTGATAATCCCAAAAATGATATTTCACTTTTTTGCTTGTGTTGGAAATCTAGCCAGTTAGCCTCAGGTCATGGCCTCTGTTTTTCTGTATGGAAAACATGTTACGAGGAATATTGAATTATCTTGTGTGATAGCTACTAGCCTATAGTCAGACTTCTTTTCCCAGCAGAAGATTGAATTTCTATTGATTTTTTCTTCAGTTCTCACATAAAACCAGGCTACCTTTAGAAATACAGTGTCATGATTATAGGTTGTTAGTGACTGATCAAAAGCATCATACATGTCAGTAGCCAGAACATGTTAGAAGTCCTTCCAGTATTCTGTTGCATTTCAACCATGTGTCTGGGTTTTATATAACCTTTTTTTGTGAAGAAGTTTTAGGAAATGCATGAAGTATGGTTATTGGTGTTATTTCTTTATAGTCACGGGTGTTAATTATATTTCTCCGTAGTTCAGCACAGATGGAACACAGACAGCTTAACATCCTCTTTGTGGGATGATAATTTTTTGAAAGAAATGCATTTATTTAGACTTTTCAAGTTCAAAGCACATGTCCGCATGTGGTTATTGACTGTGGTTATACGCTGCACATAACAAATTTGAGTGCGTTTTTATTCTCAATCATGGCATTGTGTTTGATGGAAACACATCTTCTTAGATATTAAAAGTAACTCACAGGAAAAAAAATTGTAAAAGCATGCTGACGGATGTGAATGAAACTTCATCTGAATTTGCTCAAAATTTTGGCGTGAATAATTTTTACGGTTGTTTCTATGGTTTTGGAATAAAAGTTTGGCTCTGAAATTCACATTGTGTTTATGCTCCAGATTAAGACAGCTGCAGATACCTGTGTTCTATATGATCTTAATCGCAGCCAAAGGCCCTGAGATTGGTATTCGAAGAGGAGCTTGACCGATTTAGCTTGCATATTTCTGGACCCTCTGCTATTCATTTTCCAATATATGGATGGCTCTGCAAAATACAAATTCTTACCCTTACAGTACTATACCGCAGTTAGTGTACCATATTTTGTTATTTTGAGCTTCTATGTGATTCCTGAATCTTCCATGAGATGTATCGGGTGATCATTCTCTGAGTAAAATATTTGCATTTGTAAATGATATTTGTAACCCAATTAAAGGTTCATTTACTAATTTTTTTTTGCTTTTCTCATTTGTTTAGTCTCGTATCATGTTATAGCAAACATTGGCAAAACAATTTCGATATTAATTAGAAATATTTCCCACTTTTATCTATTTAATTGTAATTTGGTCGTCTTTTCCTAAGTTCTGGTAACATCTCCTGGGCCATGCTGGAATTAGACTATTTTGCGAAAGAAAGGATAAATTGATACAAAATGTCTTGAATTAAGTCAATTGTTCCTTCCAGGAATGCACTTGTTTACAGTTCTAGAAAAGAGGTGGAACCATGAGGTGCAAGGTCCCACAAATTTACCAGAAAGTCGAGTCATGCATGAGACTGTCTTTTGAATGTATCCTGCCCGCCAAATTTGCAAAATTTGTCATCCTCTCTTCTGCAATTTGAGCAAAGAAGGCTTGGCGTTAGCCCACAATCTAACCTGTACAGTTTGAATTGAAACTTATTGTTTCACTCCCTTTTCAATCTAGTTGTGTTCTGATTGTCAAACAAATAAAGCAAACATATGGAAACTCTTAAATCGGGAGAAACATAAATAGACACAGAAATTCAAGAACTTAGAAGAAGAAAAAACAAGGAACAAGATTTTATATATATTCTTAGCTAGAGTGATTACATATCTTCTCTCAACGCTGAAATTACGAACTCTGATACTTATAGTACAATGGAAAAACGTACGCGTAATATGTTTCACGAAAAATAGTTGATGTTCGGTGACAAAATTAGTGTTCAGAATGTTTACATAAATTATTCCACACATAATTGCCCCTCAAAATGGGCATTAAATACAAAATGCAAAAAATTGTCACCATGCTTCTACTAAAGATATTGCGCCCGCCTAGTGCTTGAAAATTCGGATTAAAATGCTGACATCACCCGAGTGCTTGATACTGCAAGTGCACAGAAAGGTCTGCCATAGTAATGCGCTTGAGTTTGGCAGCATGGAATTCATGTAAACTATCTCTTCAATTGGGAAAATTCTTCCCTAAATCTGCATCAGAATGAACATTACCCACATCTAAAATTACCTCTAGCATCAAATTTCTCATCACTTGGATTTTGCGTTGCCTTAATGTCTGTAGTGGACGGCTACTCTAAAGCAATTAAGGGTGTCTCCTGATTCCTGAATACCTGTGCGCACACCAACTCATACTCTAGATTGATCTGTGCACTGTCTTCGTACACGTTTTCTGGGTTTAGAATGTGTATTTCGAGTTTCCTAGTCCATGTTTAGGGTGGAGTTTTTCTGTAAGCCTCCTCTTTCATCTAATATCCTTCACCTTCTGAAATGACATCTGGAGATGAATGCTTACCTTTAAATTTGCCAATGAGAATAACCATAATCCGTAAAATGCCACAAATTATTTTAGGCCTATAATGACCCATATGTAGTGAGTAGTCAAGTCGTGCTAATTTGGTTGTCCGATTTTGTTCCAAAACTTTGTGGAGACGAAGTTGGCAAAGATGGTTGGCATTTGAGCCTTGATTCACAACTATGCTTTAGACTTGGATGCCATTAAACTTGATTGGAATTTTGGTATCCATTTTGATTATTTGTCACAGTGATGCGGTGTTGCTGTCATCTCATGGAGAGTCCCTAATAATTTTGTCTAAAGATGTCAGGATAAGTCATTTTGGATAGCATGGGTTGGCCATGTTGGTTGGTAGAAAATGTCTGAGCTAGATTCTTGATTGCTTCAATGATGTTGTGCAAGTTAGGCTTATTAGTTATTAACAATGGCCTACACATTCGTCTATGCTTGAATTTCTTTAGAAGTGTTGCTATCTGACTAGCATTTTCTGAGTTTGATTTGAAAATCCATTCATTGACGATATCCGAGGATAGCTCATTCACTTCTGCTTTTTGCTTAAAAATATCGTTAAGCACTTCATTGTTAGGCGCTGCGATTTTCTTGCCTCTGTCTGCTCGTGCTTCAGTGCCTCTAGAGAATTCTATTATTTCGGCAATTGGTGTGTGTAGAATGGGTACAAGTCCATATCCCTGAGGATTTGTGTGTGTGTGTGTGTGTGTGTGAACATATATATATTGGTAGCTAACCAGACAATTGTTTTCACACTGGACTTCTATTAAGTGGATCTGGATCTAGTGCATGTTTGCATCATTATGTGGAATGACTTCTATTTGATTGGCATTCATTGCTAACCTTTTTGGACAATTGTTGAAGTCGCGATCGACTTGTCCACACAAAATACAGAACTACTTATTAGGATTAGAAAAACAATAATTGTGGGAGGTATCTATCCATTGCCCATAGGTATAGCATTTTGGGAGCCCATGAAGGCGTGGTGAGTTTTATGCCTACAGTGCATGCATGTTACCTAGTTGCGACGTAGGGACATATGGGTATTGGAATGCTTGTGGATGCATCTAAGGTGCCATTTGAGGCATTTGCAGTGATGTTGATGTTGGGGTGAGATACGATGCGTGCATGTTTCCAAGAGAGTGCCTGGCTATGCAAATTGTGTGTTGTCAAACATTTGCCATCTACACAGTGCGGTAGCTATTGGTGGAATGACTCCAATTGCGATGGAAGAAATGATGCATATGTCTTTTGTCTTTAAGCCTCAAGCTTGGTGCAGTGGACAAACTTGAAGATGAGATGCCCTATTGAGAGGACATTTGTTCTATAAATGATTTTCCTTGCAATGTCTATAACAAATTTGATTTTTTTGGGAGTAATACTTGTTGAAGTCATCGTTGTATTCCTACCACCCTTTGTACCAGTGCTAAATTGTTGACAACAAGTGCGATTTTGACATTGAAGGTTAGATCAAGTATTTACTATAACAAGCACATCTTCTAGCTTAGTAGATTTTCATTGGCCATCAATAAACAAAGGGTGGATGGCCTCGAACAACTATTCAAGCTTTAGTGCTTTGGGTATAAGTGTTGTGCATTCGTCCAAACTATCCTAAAATGTTTTATCAAATTCATCAACAAACTCACATGGTATCCATTATTTTCTTTACTTCATGCATGCCCATGTTCTAACCAATAATGTATTGAAAATCCCACACCGTGAAGTAACAAATTTGATCATTGTCTATTTTAACATTAACTTTCTCAAATAAATTCTTAATCGAATATGCAACTTACCATCCATTCAATTGTCAAACTCCAGGACCTTGGGCATGGAGGTGTGCAAAGTGGATTGCGCCATTTGCCTAGGTTTGCTAGAATGATAAAGAGATCATGGATCTACGGTGAACACTTCAAAAAACCCTAATCCAACATAAATCTTGAACACAAATATCTCATAGAGAGAAGTGAACCCATGACCAAGAGAACAAGAGATACGGTGTACTTATGCAAAATAATCAATCACTAATTAATCAAAGATGATAATGCAAAAGAATCATATGGTGTGTATTTAAACACAACTTATGAGGTGGGGTGCCTTCCCCCATAAGGGGGTTATGGGCCCACATAATTGCCTAGGTCATCCTTAGCCACTTGTTAACACACTTTTTCACCCTCCAATTGAGCTGATATAACAAAAAAAACAGCGATGGAAAAATGACTAATTCAAGGAGAAAAGCTCCAAATTGTCACAAGCTAGACCCCTCTCCGTTTGGGTTGGTAATTGCTAGCCTTAGGGGGGAGTCCCTAGGGTACTTTGCTATTGTCTTAAGGTCTGATTTTCTGCAAATTAGGCCAAAAAACAACGGCTGATATGTCTTGTACAACGCATTAAAACTTCCCAAGGTGAGGGGGAAAATATAGTTTTGTAGCTTGGAGGGATCCTGCAGGGTTAGCACAAGAGAAATAGAAGAAAATAGAGGAGAAACTTCTCAAAAGATAGCTAAATATTACAATGAATAGCATGAACTACTAATCTAATTGCAAGAATTAAACACATACCAACAAGAAGGAAGGTTTGAAAACAAACACAAAATTTCTTTATTATAGGCTTGTCAAAGGGTTGATTGCGCCACAATCAACAAGTCCACAACCGGTACAATGAATATCCTTGCTGGGGTATTAGTGTGGAAAGGGGGATAGGGATAGTGAAAGTAATACGTATAGGATTGAAGTAAGAGGCATGGGTAAAGTGGTTTTATGGACTTTTAATGCACGTAAAGTGATTTTATGGCGGGTGAAGGGAAATTAATGGTGACTAAGCATTAATTAGCTCAATCACACCCAAGTTCACTTGCCACTTCATCCATATGCTCTCCAATATTAATTAACTCATTTAATGCTTTTAACTTTGCAAAGTGCACCCCTTCATCAAATGATGCCAAGTAGATGCCACATGTCACGCTGAATCATCGCCACTTGTCGGAATTCGATCTTGCTACTTGTCACCTTTGGATCTGACCACCCTTGCTAATTATAGAAATTGCTAAAAATAGGGTTCGGCTCCTAAATTTTAGGAAACTGTAAAAACATCCAGGATGACTAGGAGAACACCGCCATGTGTCACGCGTCTAAAAAATAGAGACTGCTAAAAATAGAATCTCCTCGCATGTCAATGATATCATACTCATCGGATTCGATTTTCCGCAAGGATTTCGAATCTGTAATCAGAATTGACATGCAAGCCCCGGTGCTCAACATGCTAAAAATAGAAATATGTTACAAATCGTCCCAAAATAAGTCCACAAGACTCAAAATGTCTCAAGGATCCATACTGCGTGCTCATAATATGAATTTGGGGTGGAGCTCAACTTGCTAAAAATAGAAATTTCTTGCATGTCACCTGAAAAGGTCCATCGAGCTCTGAATCATGGAAGGACCAACCCTATATGCTCAAAACTGTCAAGTGAACCTCTCAAACCATGTCCTAAAAAGTAGGGACACCTGTTGTGTGTAGACATCTCTCTCAAATGCAAAGGAAAACAAGCTACCTCTAACTCTGAAACAAAAACAACCACGTACCGATCATGCACCTATCTCTGATGGGAACCAACCTCTGACTCAACGCAAGTGCTAAACTTTGGGAAAATCTCAGAATGCCAACCAAAATAATGCATGCTGGTTCTTAACCCTCAAGATTTTCGAGGGTGAAAATCTATGGGTGAACAATGGCAACTCAAGGGGATGAGATCCCCCTGTGGGATGTCAAGAACCGTGTGAATCTCTGTCTATAAAATTGAATTGATGCTCTATGGAAACTTTGTAAGATATACCAATGATGGTCCGTGAAAAACTGAGAAATATGTACCAAGAATACCCCTGCAAATGTGTGGAAGATAAAAAGGCCCTATAAGCTGATCAAGAAAATCATGTAAGCTAACTTGTGATACCAAAGCCTATTCAACGAGCCATGGAGTCAATTCAAGATAATCCTCCCATCAAATCACTGAAACATAAGGGGTCTCATCCAAATCTGCTACCTGCTACCACCCAATATGTACACTCCCCATGGTAAATGTATTGATGTCGACACAAGGGAGAGAGTCACTTAACGAGATGCCAATAATGTAAACCCCTGTCAAGTTCGAAGGAACACCACCGGTATTGCCAATGGGTCCTAAGGTATGAGCACAACCTATCACTATGAAAGACGTTCTAAAGTTGAACAATGACAATGATCATCCAATCAAGGCTCAATGATAGTCAACCTTGTCGGATGCGAGATAATTGCCAATGAGGCTAACAACTACCAAGGCACTCTACTTCTAGGTCATTCGTAGATAATGTGTCGGAGACGATACATGATGACTTGCTTATTAGAAGAGCAATGATGTATCTCTTCTCTCAGCGTGAAGTGATAACTCAAGAAGATCAAGATGAAAGAACCATGCACCATATCCCTATTACTGGATGAGGGGGACCATTGACTCAAAGCAAAAGATTCAATGATAAGAGATGAGGAGACAAGACATAAGATGACTCAAGACTCCTATGTCTCCTCAAACTACCCATCCTAAAGGCTCAATGCTTCGGGAACAATGACAAAACAAGATCCCTATCCATGCTCACTCTAATGATAGACACAAAGGCTCGGCATGTGAAAGTTAGACATTCATATTTTTTGAACCAAGAATAACACTAGTGGACAACCACTTATTGAATGAAAGGAAATACACACAAGACACGACCACATACTAATGTAACTGGGTAAAAATCAATGACACTTAAAGCAAAGGCTGAAAAGTAAATATTGAAAGGAAAGACACTTGCAAAGGAAAGTAAATTGCTTTCCTAAAACTACAAAAAAAATCAGCAAGCTAAAACTATTGAAATGACAATGCGGAAAAGAAAAAGGAACTACACTAGACCCAAAAGTTTGTACCTCAAAGTTGCGATGATGAAATCATCATACTCAAAGGACCAATATAACCATGTAGCCAAATGATTAGTCTGACGAGAGAGGTCAACAAAGTAAACTTTCCAGGGGGACCAACCATGAAATCTCATATAACCCGAAGCTGCCTTAATGTACTTTCCACTTAAGACATAATTGAAGGGTGTTGGTTGACTGAAAGTTGCTGGTTGGGATTTAAAACATGGTATTTAAATAGTAACAAGCATGAATGCATGAGAGACAAAACTCTTGGAATCTACATGTTGAAATACCTCCATCATCTTGAGCTCAACTGGGTCATGATGAACGTTGATATCCAAGCCCTAATCAATCTCAGGATCCTGAAGGACAACCTCGGGATGCAGAATCGTAGGAAAAATGTAAGGAACACCATCCTCTAGTTGAACCAAAAGTGGCTCCTTTTGCTGTAATGGTATCGGATCAAGTTGTTCCCGAACCACTGCTATGATAGGCAAGGATGAAGCCTTCTATTGACTTATTTCCACTTGGTTAACCTGTGGTTCCTCTTGAAATTTTTCATCATTGCTAATGGAAAGTGTTATAAGGGAAAAACTCTCTATGGCCAAGGGTAAACCACAACAGATAGGTATGACTGCAGAAATCAACTCAATTCCAACATATGCTATATAAACTAACGTGCAAGATAAGAAAGAGGCCTACCTTGATCCAACGTTTGACGATGTTCCACCGTTGAGCACTTCGACCCAAAGCTTTATACCTGCAATAAGTTCTTAACAGACGAGCCAAACAAGTATATAATGATGATATAAAGGGGTTGGCACATCAGATAGCATAATCCATTAATGAATATTGCAAACATGCCCATAGATAATAATCATACATTTGCAATATACCAATAGGACGGGAAAATATTATTTCTATTAATAATTGATTAGCATAAGTGACAACATTACAGACTTCCGTGTCGGCACGGTTCGAAACCAAGAAACCAAGTTCTTTCCAACTGGGCCTCCACCAAAGGCAAGCTCATAGGAGAGAGTCAATGAGGTTCTCTCAACAGTAGGGAAAGAGCTTGGGGGATGAACACTGTGTTCAGACTTGAGGGACAAAGCGATGCAGACTCAATATGAAGTAATTTCTCCAAAGTAACTTTGCTCTCAAAGTTGAATGCTTTCTCCTCTTTTCCATAGCTCGAAATTGTGCTTTTATAGCCTTCAAAATGCAACCGAAGGGCCGAGTCGAAACGTTTCCAGTATATGGAAGGCCAACGATCAGAGATCTCCTGTCGTGACATGGGAACCCGAATTCATTTTTGTATTTTCTGGCACAAATCCCGATGTACGTGGACTGTAGTGGAGCAACCAGTGTATACGCATCTTGCATAGTTGATAGGGAGCGTATATGTGGCAAAATGTATATTTTTGGCTCTGGATTCATCAAAAAAGGATGACAAGTCTGCATAAGGAAACGGAAAAAGGCCCTCTGTGCAAGATATCAATGGTGAGGCAAATCTTGCTATAACAAAAAGAACCCATGAACACTCTTGAGCATTCAAATCTTCACCTTCATCTTCATGGAACTCTGCATATGGCTCAAGTGGTGCAGCTTCTGATTCTTGATCCTCCAAACACGAGGCACCATTTTCTTGTTCATCTTTGGGAACCTAAAATGCTGCAAATTGCGGTTCATCTTTCGTCACAAGGATTTCCTGCACTGCTTTAACAACCAATAGTTGAAAGTTATGGATTCAAATGAAGCTGTAGGCTGCAATAAAATGACTTTCTAACTTAATAACAATAGCTTGAGCCTCCTCCATAGTTTGAGGTTCCTTATTCCTGAGAAAAATACCAAATATACCATCAAATGTCTCAAGATAATAATTTAAAGCATAAGTAGCATTAGGCCTTATAGTAATAGGGATTTTATAATAAGTCTTAGAAAAACGAGCATTAAAATCAATGATAGTCTCATCCATTTTTTTTTAATAGTATTGAAAGCATTAATTAAGGAAAAATTGTCATGTTTATCCGCCCATCGTTCAATGAACTTCTCTTGGAATGAATTCCATCCATCAATGGAGGCACCATGAAGAGATTTGTACCATGTTTGTGCCTCGCCCTTGAGGGTTGACACAAACATCCTCATTTCCACATCCTCATGTTCCACCTCAAAACCATCCAACAACTTTGAAAAAGAAGCCAAGTGATCCTCCATTGATTCTCCCAATCTCCCTGTAAACACAGGTAAACATTTAATCCATTTATGTGCATGTAAGTCACGAGGATAGTATGGAAATGCAACAAAACTCATTGGGTCAAAAGCAGAAAATTTCCACCTTACTGGTGGCCTCACAACTGCGGTCATATTGTTAATCTCAGATAGAAACAAGCACAAATACTACCCTACTACTAGCTCGAGATGGAAATAAAACGAAATATGAAGATGTCGAAGATACACTTACCATAGTGCTTGTTGAAAAAGAACTTACCTAAGAACTCATACACTTACCAACTTCGAGAGGAGTTCTTGGTGAAGGAATAGTCTTGTTTAGGGAAAAGATAAAGTTTGTTCAAGCTCAGAACTAGACCTTGTGAGGGAATTGAAACCGAAAGACATTCCTTTGTAAGTTCTCATGTGGAGTCGTCTTTGTATCCCGTGGAGTTGCCAGGTGAGTTAAGCAATTAAAGTAAAAACTCACCGATGTCATTGTCACCAAGGCTTGTGTTCCCTAGCAACGATGTAAATTTGTTAGCACATTTTTTCACCCTCAAATTGAGCTGATATAACAGAAAAAACAATGATGGAAAGACTACTAATTCAAGGAGAAAAGCCCCAAATTGTCACAAGCTAGATCCCTCTCCGTTTGGGCTGGTGCTTGCCAGCCTCAGGGGGGACTCCCTAGGGTACTTTGCTGCTGTCTTAAGATATGATTTTCTGCAAATTAGGCTAAAAAACAATGGTTGATATGTCTTGGACAACATGTTAAAATTGCTAAGATGTGGGGGAAAAGATAGTTTTGCAGCTTGGAGGGATCTTGCAGTGTTAACACACGAGAAATAAAGAAAATAGAGGAGAAACTACTCAAAAGATAGCTAAATATCACAATGAATAGCATGAACTACTAATTTAATTGCAAGAATTAAACAAATACCGACAAGAAGGAAGGTTTGGAAACAAACACGCAACTTCTTTATTATAGGCTTGTCAAAAGGTTGATTGTGCCACAATCAAGAAGTCCACAACCAGTACAATGAATATCCTTGCTCAAAGAGAGAGTAGCTAGAATAGAGAACGAGAGAGAGAAAATAATGATAGCATGCCACTGCTACAAAAATTCGACCAATAACCAATGTAGACAATCCAATATATAGTGTGAGGGGCACACTTTACCCAAGGAGACCCAAGAGAACACATAGGAGGTGGAGGGAAGGGAATATATGTGCATGAGGAGTAAGTAAGAGTGTATACTCATGTGCACAAGGTGCTTTGAGTGAGGAAGGGGTGTTTAATTCATGTGAGGAGTGAAAGTTATAACACATGGGGAGATAACATGCGCTCAAGTTGAGATATGCGCCTTATTTCTTAGGAGGCAGACACACTAGAAAATTAGGAATGGAGAATGAAATGAAATGAATGATTTTAATGATGTCCACGAGGCTGAACAACCTAAGGGACCAAGAGAATAACAACCGTAACTCATCTTCACACTCTTTTCAATGTCAGATCTTTTGCTGTGAATCTTGACTAGAAGACCGACAATTTGGTTGATCTTATTCCTGTCAAATAACTAGTGCATGTTGTCGACCTTTAAGCTGTTTTCATATTGACTGCGGATATCCTCATAGGCTGCACATTCCATGGCAAAGTGCCACTCCGTCTCCACCACACCCTTATTGCAGAATATGCAAGTTCTCTCCTCCCAAACTTCCTTGGGTACCCTCCACCTACCGGTCTCACATATAAGGTGATGTGAATCCGTCCTCAGTTGTGCAACTAACAATCTTGCTATTCCTTTAATAGCTTCCCCTAAATATGCTTTCTCTCTATGATAACAATTTGGATTATGTGATGTCCCGTCCCCAAGATTAGGCCAGCAGGGAGTGACTTAGTAGTCTATATGTTCCCGTAGACTATAGTCAGGCACAAACAAGGAACCAGATGGAGAAATAAGGAGGAATTAAGGCTAAACGATGAATTAAGCCAAAATACTTAGGAAAAGTCACTTAAGCCTAAGTCAACGGAGAATTAGAATGAAAAGGTGATAAGGGGGAGATTTAATTGACAAATAAATCACTTAGGAGGAAAGGCGCCTAGGTTAAGTGATGTCAACGAAGAATTAGGTCGGGAAAGATATAAAGGGATGAATTTGACCTAATTCCTCATTATGCATTGTTATGATTTGATGTTGAGAGCTTCC
>ML781023.1:701750-720973 GCA_009831015.1 Picea engelmannii | reverse complement strand
TCCTTCCCTCTTAGCAGAATTGCTAGTAACTTGAGCCCAGGTTTTGGAGAGTTTTGCGGAATCTCCTTTCCTCTCTTCTCTTGATGTCTCTTCATTGTTGTTTATTTGGGCAACTACTTTCCCCTTATCCTGGGATGGTTTCGCATTCATCACCTCTGTGTTCTCCACTGCAAATTTCTTCATGTTTTGCACTTCCGCTTTCATGCGTTGCCATTCTGTTTTCCCTATTCGGAGAGCTTCCTGTAGCAATGACACTTGCTCCTTCAACACTTTGTTGCTTGCTGCTAAAGCCTGGTTTTCAGCTGTTATTATATGGATTGTACAATCTCTTTCCAGCTCTTTAGCTTCTACTACTTCCAACCTGTCTTTTACCTTTAATAGTTATTTTACATAAAGATCAGATGTCCAAGTGAGAGGTGTGGATGTGGGACTATATAAAGCATAATCATCAATGACTTTTCCTTTGGGTTTGTTGCCACATGCTTGCAAAAATGATTTGTTTGAATGTTGTTTCTTGCGAAGAATCTGAGTACTTTCCCTTTGAGACCTTTTTTCCTTCTCTGCTCCCATTTTACACGAGCTAGTCTCCGTTTTAAAATGCCCCGATAATGTTTGACATTAACCCAAACCCACTTCCCAGTTTTGGCTGATGAGACAATTTTCACTTGCCCTAGATCATTTGTTTCCATGGGTTTTAAAGTTTCTTGTCCCATTGTCATGATGATATTAAGGGAAATCAAAGTCTCTGCCCAAAATTGACCCTCTGTTTATGCTTAACCCTTCAATATTTGTTGGTCTGACCACTGAAAACTTGCTGCTCTGCCCTTGTTGCTCTGCCCACTGTCCTTGACCTCTGTTAGACCACTGTCCCTGTCCTCTGTTAGCCCCCTGTCCCTGTCCTCTGTTAGTGTTTTTGTCAAACAATTCACTAAAATTCCCTTGCTGGCCTGCTGATTGGTTTAGGCTTTTTGTCAAACAGTTTGGCTGTAATGTGTTATGTTTGCTGTAACCCCGTTTTCTGTATGCTGTATCCATGTATATAGCCTGCATTTCTGAAGCTGATTGATTGATGCCTTACAATGCTGCTCTTGGCTCTGCAACGGCTCCAAAAATGTACCAGAAAATTGTATCCCTGTTTGCTGTATCCCTGTGCTTTTATGCTCACGGCTTCCACATTTGCTGGCAGTTCTCCTTTATCTGCTGTTAACCGCTGAATTGGGGGGCTGGGGATTTTCTAGAGATGCCACGACTTACATCAACGACCAAAACGGCTAGATGCTCGGTTGGTGTGACCTGTAGAGGTTTGGCAATCCTATAAAAGCAAGGTTAACTAGAGGCAGTGCGAACACAGTTCAATGATCTTCTTTGCCTCAGACAACGGTTTTCAAGGTTCTGAGAATCTCTCCGTGCGAATTCAGTTTAATGATTTCTTTAATCTTTGCTCCAACAGGGTTTTGAAGGCTCTGAGAAGTTCTCCAAGAAAACGAATGACGTGGCGAAATAAATTAAAGTCCGAGGCGACGCAGAATATGTTAGAATATATATAGTTTTGTAGAACAGAAGTCAACGCATGCAAGGGAGATGCATGAGGTAAATGACGTAGGGAGTAGCGCATGGTTCCAAAAGAGGCATTCAAATAAGTTTATTTAAGTCATGAATTACTTAAAACATGCACTTTTAATTAAAGGGTTGGGTTTGTATAATTAAAGGGGTACGCATGTTAGGGGGTACATGGAACACCCTTTAATTAATTAGTTAGTGAGTACGTATGAAGGGAAGTGAGGCTAAGATAAGACAAAGATCCACTTTAATTAATTAAAAAGGTAAAATGGTGAAGTTTAAAGGAGACACTTTAATTAATTAAAAATTAAAGGGGAACACATTTATTTTATAATTCATAAAGGTGACATACGTAGGTGGGTTAGTGGGTAGGTATAAAAGGAAGTGGGGTTAGGACAAGACAAGGACACTTTAATTTAATTAAAGAGACATGCATATATGTGGGAAAGGTGAGTGAGGGTAGAGTTAGGATAAAGGTGAGTGGGTATTAGTGTGGAAAGAGGAATAGGGAAAGTAATATATAGGATTGGAGTAAGAGGCATGGGTAAAGTGGTTTTATGGATTTTTAATCTACACAAAAATGATTTTATGGTGGGTGAAGGGAAATTAATGGTGGTTAAGCGTTAATTAGCTCAATCACGTTCAAGTTGATTTGTCACTTCATCCATACATTTTCTAATATTAGTTAACTCATTTAATGTTTTTAATGTTGGAAAGTGTGCTCCTTCATCAAATGATGCCAAGTAGATGTCACATGTCACACTAAATCACCGCTATTTGTCAGAATTCGATCTTGCCACTTGTCACCTTTGGATTTGACCACCTTTGCTATTTATAGAAACTGCTAAAAATAGGGCCTGACTCTTAAATTTTAGGAAACTGTAAAAAACATCCATGATGACTAGGAGAACACTGCCATGTGTCATGCATCTAAAAATAAGCACTACTAAAAATATAATCTCCTTGCATGTCAATGATATCATACTCATCAGATTCGATTTTCCGCAAGGATTCCAAATCTGTAATCATAATTGACATGTGAGCCCTAGTGCTCAACCTGTTAAAAATAAAAATGTGACAAATCATCCCAAAAAAAGTCCACAACACTCAGAATGTCTCAAGGATCCATATCGCGTGCTCAGAAAATGAATTTGGGGCCTTGAGCTCAACTTGCTAAAAATAAAAATTTCTTGCATGTCATCTAGAAAAGGTTCGTCAGGCTCTTAATCATGCAACGACCAACCCTCTATGCTAAAAAATGCTCCAAACTATCAAGTGAACCTCTCAAACCATGTCTCCTAAAAAGGAGGGACACCTGTTGTGTGTAGACATCTCTCTCGAATGCAGAGGAAAACAAGCTATCTCTAACTCTGAATAAACAACAACCACGTACCGATCATGTACCTTTCTCTGATGGGAACCAACCTTTGACTCAACACAAGTGCTAAACTCTGGGAGAATCTTAGAACGCCAGCCAAAATAATGCATGTTGGCTCTTAGCCTTCATGATTTTCAAGGGTGAAAATCTAGGGGTTAACACCACCTAGATTAATATAAATTAATGTTGACTAGGTTGGTTATTAAACCATAACCTAGTAATAATAATAATAATAATCTAATTTTAGAGTCACGACCAAGCCAAACACCAAATTGGTGTATGATACCCCCTTGTTTGTGGGACAAGGGACCCCCTCTGTGCAACGATTTGACTGCTAAAGTTTACAGAGGTATACATACCCTACCCCCCTCTGGATTTGAACTCGTGACCTCTTAGGAGGAAACACTCCCCCTTTAAACTTAGCATGGGGTAATGGAGAAAGATGATAAAGTACAAAAGGAGTGGACACACCCAATTCAATAGAGGGACAACCATAACTACAACAAAACATAGTGGGTTTATGAGGACTGAACCATTATCAACATAAAATTGCACAAAATAAATTCCACAATTGAATTACTCATCCTCTAGGGGATTATAATCTTGATCTATCTCTTTGATAAAAAAGTGTTGTAAAGAGGCACACATACAAGACAATGAGGGTATTAAAATGAGTGGGCATACCCGACTCAATGAAGAGTTGGTTGTAGTTGGAAGAAGAGAGAGTGGGTTTGTGATGACCAAACTCAATTCAAAATTGGACCCAATAATCCGCTAGAAGAAGGCTTCCACCAAACTGCTCATAATCAAGAGAGACTACAATTTTGGACTACCCATACGAAAATGAAGTGCTAGAAGAAACATCCCATATAAGAATCAACTTTGAGCTGCTCATCCCTTGAAGGAAAGTGATCATTGTACCACTCATCTGTTGAAAGAATGTTGCCACCGCACTAGGTAGTACTATGGGTTGAGCACAACGAGACCAAGGAGGGTTAGGGAATTTATGTTGACTGTGTGCTAGATGGATGGTTGTTTCTTCACCAATGAGTTGAATGAGGGAAATGAGAGGAGTTGTCCCCTTGGGGCCCATACTACTACGACTACCACTGACTCAAGAGGGAGACATACAATTATTTCCTTAGCTATATAACCTTTCTGAGGTACAACTACACCTTCTTACCATTGACTCGTATCTGTTATTGAACTGATAAGTCTTTCTTTGTCCTTGGATAACTAATTTACTTACTATCATTTTTCCTTGGGTACTTCTAGCAATACACTTGACTTCTTTCCTTGGACTTCTTCTTAATCTCTATCAATACACCATCCATCACTTCTTTCTTAGGACTTCTTGTTCTAACTTATCGACCACCCCCACCTGGGCCCAACCTCAAGAAAGTAGGTAATATATCTCCCCTGGGTATTGGTAGGAAAGGAAGCACTTGGTCGTGGAGTGCATGACAACCCCTTCCTTCTTTCGTCTACCCCTGCTGCCTTGCTCATTTGTTGGAAAACATTGTCATTGATTTGCTCATCCAATAGAGGAGGTTAGAAGACATGTGTTGCAAAACTAGTAGAAGAATAGTTCCATTGATCTGTCCATCTGAAGAAGTGTCGAACGAAACTCCTTGTAAGAGATAAGAGATGGAAGTACTCAACTCTAATAAGATCAATCATAGCTGAAATGAGAGTAGGAGGTCTTGACTCCATATATATGAATGAGCTCAAACACAACTTGGAGTGTTAAAAAACAATATGGAAGTGGGTGTGTAAATCAAGAACACATATACACTTGAAAGATCACAGTTGAGAAGAACGCTTGAAAACAATATGAGAGCTTGAACACAACTATGAGAACTTTAATACACTAGGGGCGTGGGTGTGTAAATACCCAATACAGATGTACCTAAGAGAATACAACTCAGAAGGAAGCTCAAATACAAGATGAGAGCATGTTGATAAAAACCCAGCTCATAAAGAGTGGTCGTGTCCAAAATATAGAATATAGGCAGTTGGAATTGAGAGCTGGGGTGTGGATAACCAAATTGAAAACATGGTCAACCATAGGAGAAAATAAGTCGGAGGGTTAATGAATACCCATCTCAACTTAAGGTCGACCTTATGCACAACAACTTACTTGAATATGGATCAGAGGCTAAGAAGTGAAAGCATTAGATCACACCTCCCCCCCTTAATGTTGGACATGACCCATTTGAAGATAGTACCTCCCCAAAGTGCGATGGTTCCAACACCAACACTATTCCACAACTTGGAAAACATGGCCTTTGGTTGGATTTTGAAAGAAAGAGCCAATTAACAATACTTGACATTGAAGTAAAGGAACATAAAGGAGCACACTCTATTAATGAGATTAAAGTTACCATTAATAGTACATCTAAGAGAGACTAAGATCACAATGGGGAGGGACAAGATCCATGTGAAAAATTGAATTATCCTACATATAGTATGTCCAATCATGGTGTGGAAAAATAAGATCCACATAAATAAGTCGATCCATTTAAAGGTGTTGAGAATTATCCGTAGAGTAATCAAGAGAGTGAGAGAGTGAAGTAGGATATATCTTATGGATTTATGAGTGGCCATTGAACTAAAGGAAATAAGAGGGTTGTCCCATCACAAAAAAGTAGCTGCTGGTTGAAGAGTAGGCCTCACTTCACCAACTACAACCACCAATAGAAAAGTACTAGCCCTTGGAATATGAAGAATGTCTCCAAAGTGGATTCAATACCAAGCCTATCTTCTTTTGAATTTGATACAACTTGATTTGCAAAGTACACTACCATACGTGGGTCAAATAAATAATACATCTAATCCAACAAAAGGAAATCGATGTGAATACTTCACGAGAACTCACTTAAGGGGCTAAGAAAGGGTTTGAAACTCTACAATTAAGATGATTTAGAAACCCTAGTTCTACAACAACTAGGGAAAATGTTACTAGTCAATAGTCTTACAGATGAATTATATAACCCATAAAATTCTTCTGCCAAGAAATATTTTGGATCAAATATGAGAGGTCCACCCCCCTAGAAGCCCAAAAGAAGAAACCTTGAACTCTTGGTACTACAATGATAATGCCAACAATGAAGGTCTCATAAAACCCTAAAAAACATGAAAAAACCACACAATACCAACGTTGTTCCAAAAAAGAATAGTGAATTTTGGTTGAAATAGAGAGAAATATGGGGTGTACAGCTTTAGAAGAGTAGTGGTCTACAAAACAAATCCCTCAAATTCGTTGGAAACACAAAAAAAACCAAATATAGGAGGACTTTTTTTGTAATCTAGGGAAAAGCAGGGAGATTTACCAGTAGATCCTTACATAGACATCATAGAATATACATACACACATATAGGCATAGATAAATACATACACAAGTAATGCGAACCCAAAGAACAATACTTTATTATATGACATAGCAATACAACCCAATTGTATACAACCTCTCACATGAAGCTACTTGAGATTTCATGTGCTTGTCTATTTATACTCCTTTCAGGCAATTGTAGCTACTTCACTGCCGGGGTTGGTCGGTTAATAGATACTTCGACCAAACTCTACTTCTGACTTTGACGGTTGACCGACTAATTCTTAGTCGACCGTTGGGTCTAGTCTACATAGTCGACTAGCCCCTACAACATCTCCCCCCACCTCAATTCCTTGCTTGTCCCAAGCAAGAGTGGAGTATACAAAATTGATTTTCCATACTTTGATTACAAAATTGAGAAATAGAATATGGAGAGAGAGAGAGAGAGAGAGAGATATGCAAGAAGAGGAAAGAGGAGACAAAATCTTCATATGGTGGGTCGACTTAAAGTGTTATTTCCGACTGTTCTGTTGTTCTTGGACTTCCCTTGCTAGTCTCATTGACTTCTTTGCTCTTTTCACTTTCTGTACTGATTTTGAAGGCGATCTGAATGATTCTAGGGGTTGACTGTTTCGTTTGTTGTATGAAATCACACCACGTGCTGATCGCGTGCTGTGCTTCCATATTTAGTATTTTCGACTGGGAAATCAAGTCATTTTTTTCTGCTATTTCTGATGTCTGAATTGTACTCGAATCTTGGTCAAATTTCTGTTTTGTGACCTGCATTTTATATTTGAACTGGTTGAGACGCTGGTTTCTTGGTCGGTTTTCAACTGCACTATGTCCCTCCTTATTCCATCCTTATTCTTGTTGTGAGAGTTTTAGCTCCATTTCTTTTTCATTTGCTAGCTGTGTGGTGAGGGCTTCTTTGATTTTGCTATCAGTGGCTGAGTTTCTTGCTCTTTCTATACTTTCGACTGTCGCCTTTTGTATCTGACATTTGCTAAATGCATCTGCAAAATGGGTCGGCCATTCACTTACCACAAAATTTAGTGTGATAGCTTGATTGGTCAATTTGTCTATATTATGATTGAATCCTTTAATATTATTCCGTTTTGTCACCAAGGCTGTGTCCATCCACTCTTGAGTTTTTTGAATTTCCTTGGCTTCTAAGTCGCGTTGTTGTTCAACTTCCTCTTTTTATTTTTGCAGAGTCAGTACTTGTTGTTGGTATTCTGTACTGGTTTTGATCAACCTTTCAATTATCTCTTTAAATATTTCTAAGGGGTTCTTTTCCTCTGGTATCTGCTCTATCCCCTCATGCAACCTGATTGCCTCTCTACACTCCTGCAAGATGTTCTTTTGTTCTTGTTTTAATTTCTCGACCCGATTTCCTTCTTTGATCACCTTCTTCCACCTCCTTACTGATTCTTTCGAAATGGATCTGTGTAAGTCGAATAGGTATTTTTCAGAAATAGTGGCCGGGTTGAACGTGTCTTTGACTGTAGAACCCAATGGGCTGGCTGGGAAATTCGTTCTAATAGTGATCATGGGTGACGTTTTTCTCCTTCTTTTATCTACAGATTTTGAGGGATGACCATCTTTTGTCATCGTCTGTTGCGTCGTCGGAATGCTCTGTTCACTTGTTTTTTATTTTTCTTCCTCCTCTTGTTGATTGTTTTGCACTTCCTTGTCCACCGTGCCCTGAAGATCTTGGGTTGGCCCTTTTGTGTTATTCTGCTCAGAATCAATAGGATTGGCCTTGGGGAAGTGCCTCTCATTCTGCAGGTTCTCCAAGCTTTATGTTTGTATGCCTGGGATGTCACTGCCTGGATTTGATTCCTTATTACTCTGGTGAGCATCAACTTATTGTGTTTATGTTGTCCGCAAGATGTCTTCTTGCTGATTTAATGCCTCAAATTGCTTGCTTTTGTGTCTGGTTGGTTGGCTGGCTTTCCTTCTTGTCTTGACTCAACTGTATGGGGTGGTGGATTTTTCTCCCTAGTCGACTAACGTTGTATCGAATCAGTTTGGATATCCTTTATTGACTTTTGTTGCTCTATGTTCATGGTTTCGATATCAACATCGCTCGACTCGACTGGATGATCAGATTCTGTTGCTTCCAACGACTTGATGATTATGAACTGCATTTTCTTTTTCTTTGCTGGTCGTTCTTCTACGATGGGTACTGTTTATGATGGGGGTGATTCTCTGGTCATGTCAATTTCTACATCGAGTGTCCTTTTATTACTTGGCGTTGTTCTCAGCCTCAACTACCATTCTTTCATGGTTGTTGTGACCTTTGCCGGTTTGCCAAAATTAGTTTTTCTTTCTAGTTTTTTTCTGTCTTTTTTCCCCTCTTGTTTCAATTTTGATAATTGTGCTCTTGATGTGCTTGACCTGCTTTTTTTGTTCCTTATCTTTCTGTAGAGCTTCCTTCATTCTTGGTATGACCGAAGAACTGTATATTTTTTTCATGACGACGATATCTTGTTGAGTTTGCTTTATATTCTCGACAATATTAGTGGTAATACTTGACAATTTATCTTGGATGATGGGGTCATTGAATTCGATTCCCTCATTTGATTGGAATGTTTCCCTCCAAATTTCCTCCGTGTCGATTGTTATCTCTTCTTCCTCGGAAACCTTTTCCCCCTTGTTCCTTTTGGTCGGTTTCTTTCTTTTACCCGGGGATGGATTTGAAAATACAATTTTCAAGGCTTGGAAATCCTTGATGAAAAGAATTGTGTACATAGATGCTTCTCTTTCTTCTTCTTACTTCCCATCAGTCAGTGGTAATACTAAAGGTACCCCTGTCTGTTGTGCTTCATGGGGAATTTCTAGCTCTTGGTTGATTTGTCTTTCTAGCTCTATGAAAATTTATTTTGCTGTTGGTTGGTAGTGCAGTTCTTTTGGCTCTGGTGCCGACTTGACTTCGCACCACAAATTTGTGCAGTCGAGGTTGAGTTGAATATGACAGGGTGCTGGTAACTCTTGAAGAACTACTTGTTTGACCTGCCATCTATGTGTACTGTATTTCAAACCTGTGACCCATAGTTGAAATATCTCTTGTGGTGGCAGTGAGCTTGACGTGCCTGTTTGATTAGACGAGAAGACTCTGTACTTCTCCATTGTTGGGACTTCCTTAACTGTAAATGTTGGTTCTCCGACGGGACCGTATTGTTCCATTGCTAGCCAAATTAGTAATGAGGGAAATTTGATGGCCTTATCAGAATCTTGGCATTCTTTGCAGTTGGTTCTGATTATGTCGACTAGGTGTTTCGCCCAATTGAACCTTTCAACATTATTATAAACTTGTGTTATTGATTCGACCATTGTCATTTTTACATCTGATTCTCGACTTGCCAGTGTGAAGTACAAAGACACTATTATTGCAGTCCAAATGGCTCTTAAGTCAGTGATTTTATTAATGAGTAACCCCTTAGAATTTTTGTCCATCGCCGACCCTATCAAAAATTGCATCCAGTCATTGGTGTTGGCCGACTTTGGTACCTTGGCCCCTGTCTTCAGAATACCCATGATGCGGTAGATAAGTCCACCCATTATTACTATTGGTTGGTCTAGCCATAGGTATCCTTGATGATACCAACTAACAATGAACTTCGCTGCTTCTTCCTTCCATTGTCCCATGTCGACAATTTTTGGGGCTCCAAGGATGTGTCTAATTCTTTCTTTTTCTAGGAATTTGGTTTCTTCTTTACAACTGCCTTCATGCATTTCCCATTCTGTAAAAAATTTCCAATGTTTTCTCCAATCTGCTTCTTGTATCTTCGACTGCTGGATATTCTGCATTCGGGTTTGCAACAACGTCATAGTCGCTTGGTCAAAAAATTGTCTCGGTGTTGAAACCTCCATTGTGTTGTTGACTTGACCTCTCATCCTTGGAATTTGTGGATCTTGATCACTAGTTTCAGGAAAAACTAGTGAATTTGTGGGTTCAATCAACTGTGTACTCTTCTCTATACTTAACTGCGGGGGGGAAAATAACAATGAAGCAAATTCATAGGATTCTTTGAGATATATAGCCGGTAGAGAAAGTGTCGGGTTGAATGCGTCCAACTGTTCTCGGATTTAGAGCTCTTCCGTCAAAACTATGGGTTGTATGACTAAGTCAAACGAGTGGACGTTTATATCGTTGCTTGGATGGTGTTTGTTTGTGTCTCGTCGGTCATTAATTGATAGGTCTTGTGATTGGCTATTGCATGTAGCGGTGTGATTATTTGTTATGTGAGTGACTGCACAACAGTAATTTCCATGTTGTTGGTCATTAATGTTCTTGTCAGGCATTACCTGTCCAGAATTTAATGCGTTTTCTTTTCTGATGTCAGTGTTTCCTTGGTCGGTGTTTTCCTGGGCTCGACCGACGAGGTATCCTCTATTTATATGTGGTTGGTACATGGGACGTCTGACCGATATTTTTGATTCGTCTTGTTCTTTATTATTGGGGTGACTTAGTCGATGTCGATGATATCTTTTCTTCTCATTCATTTTGCTATGTTTGACTATGTCTAAATGATGTCATCGTTCTCCATACCAGTTTGATTCATGTTCTCTTAGTCCGTGCTCGCTTGCTGCAAATCTTATCCGCTCGCTTGATTCTCTTTTCATAAGTATTTGTCATAAGTCAATTGATGGGGTGGAATATCAGGAAAATATTCTGCTGCTTTGTCTCGTTCTTGACCAGGGGCTACTTTCTCTCTCCATTCTACTTTATTGTTTCTTTTCTTTGATGCCATGGCGGTCCTTTAAATACTTTACCTTTTCAGTTTCACATACCTGAATTTTTCCAACTTTTTTTTGTTTATTAGATTTAAGCAGGGTTTATTTCTCATAAGTATGATTAGTCGATTTCTTTGGTGAATTCGACTACTCTGTTGCATTCTTTTGACTTTAATTTGTTCCTATTGGTAGTTCCTTGCTAAATTTTTCCAACAAGGTTCTTTTCTTTTACACGTGGTACTTCTTTAGACGAACACCGTTCATTAATTTATTAAATGGTTTCCCCAATAACGTTCAGAGTTAGACCACTTTGATCAGTCTAATATCTTCTACAACATAAGGTCCAAGCCATGTTGTCTCTAATTTTCTGGGTTTACCTTTTATCACTGTCATATAACAAGACTAAATCTTTGTCGTTTATATCTTTTTTCTTTATATGTCGATCGTGCCACACTTTATGTTGTTTCTTTTGAACCTTCTAATGATGTATCACTATTAATCTTCATTCTTCAAGTTTGTTTAATTGATATAGTCGATTGTTCACAATTTTTCTTTTGTCAAATTTGGCTACAGCTGCAACCCTATTGGAATTGGTCCAAAATTGTAAAGGGATAACAAATTCTTATCTGTAGACGAGCTTGAACGAAGTAATCCCAGTCGATCGTTTGTATGTTGATGTATATTCCGATAGGACTGCAAGAATCTTGTCGTCCCAATCGTCTTTGTTGAGTCTGCAAATCTTTGTGAGTCCTTTGTGTAATGTTTTGTTAAATGCTTCGACCACCCCGTTTGCTTGTGTATGGAAAGCTGTCATTCTTCTATGGCCGATCAAAAACTTTTCCAGTAGGAATTTAATTGTTTCGTTCATGAAGTGAGTTCCCTGGTCGCTTATTAATGTTAGAGGACAACCAAACCTTGTAATTATATTCTTGTAGATGAATTTTGCTGCTATCTCTTTAGTACAAGATTCAACTGGATTAGCTTCTTCCCACTTAGCCATGTATTCAATCGCAATAATGATGTACTTGGCACTAGTTCTTCTTTCCCTATGTGGAAATGGCCCGACGAAGTCAATAGCCCATATTTTGAATGCTCAGTTGGGGTTTATTGAACTTAGAGGCATTTTTTTTCCACAGAGGTTTTCCAAGCCTCTAACAACTATCACATTTTCTTACTTGGTCCCGACAGTCTTTATGCAGATTCGGCCACCACAGGCCTTCTTGTAGTATCTTTCTGTCTGTCGTGTCGGCCTAGAAGTGACCCTCGACTACTCCTTCATGAGCTTCGTTGATAATATCGTCCCTTTCGTGCTCATGCACACATCTTCTTAAAACATCATCAATTCCCATTTTGTATAAATATCTGTTTATGATTGTGAAAGGTGAAGCTTTGAGGGCTATAACTTTATTTTTGTTTGTTGGGAGGTCCTCTGGGGCCTTTCCTTCTTCTAGGAAATTAGTGATATCTTCTAACTCTTTAGGGGCAGCTTTGACTCGAAATAAATGTGCATCAGGGAGATCATCATCGATGCTTGCCAGATCTTCCCCTGTTTCCAATTGTGACAGGTGGTCAGGTCATAAATTCTTTTTCCTCGGTCGTATGATTATGTCGAATTCAAATTCTTGAAATAAGAGTAACCAATGACAACTCTTGCCTTGATGGACTGGTTTATTGACCAAGTATTTCAATGTTTGATGGTCTGTAAAAAATGTGAAGGGATTTGCAAGTAAGTAGTGACTAAAATTTTGTAGAGAAAATATCATTGATAGGGATTCCCTTTCTATAGTCGAATAATTTCTTTCTGCCTTACTCAGTTTTCGAATTGCATATGCATTTGGATGATCAATTGTGTCGTTGTATGGTTGTGCTAATACCAACCCGATGACTGCATTGGATGCATGGACATGAGAGTTTCTCAATTAGTTTGGAAATTTTAGAAATGGGGCTTTGACCAAATTCTTCTTTAAGAATTCAAAGGATTATTGACAATCTTGGCTCCATATAAACTCAACATCTTTTATTCAGACATCACCTTCCCAATAGATGAGCTCTTAAAAGTGTGTCCCAAAAAAATTTTGATTTGTTTTTTATTCACAGGCGGCTTTAGATCGATGATAATTTTAATCTTTGTCATGTCGACCTTTACTCCCTCTTTACATACCACATTTCCTAGCATTATTCCAATTGGTGTGGAAATGTGCATTTCCTGACGTTTAATGATAGTTGAATTTGTCTACAATGTTCTAGCATAAGTTGAAGCCATTGTATATGATTTTTGAATAGACTATATATTGTCCATTCGTCAAAATACACAACCATAGTTTTATAGATATGCTCTTGAAATTCCTTAACAACTACTCTCAAAAAAACTGTTGGCGTGTTCTTCAATCCAAATGGCATGACTCTATAGGCAAAGGATCCGAATTCTGAGACAAATGTTTTTTTTGGCTGATCTTCTTTTTCTATTGGCCCCTGATTATAACCTGAGAACCCATCAGTGAATGAGTATAATTCGTGACCAACAAATTCATTGATGATTTCATCAGCAAAGGGGGTGGGGAAGGAATTTTTCATGGTCAGTTTGTTGAGTCCCCGGAAATGGACACAAATTCTTAATTTTTTTGGATTGTGTTTCTTTGGTTACACCACCATGGGACTTTCCCATTCTGCCTTGTCAATAGGGTAAATAATACCTACTTGTAGCATTCCTTCAATATCTTTCTGGACGATCGGTTTATATTTATGCACTAATTTGGATGATCATTTTTTGATTGGCTTTTCTCCTGGAATAAGTTCAATCTTTATTTCGCTCATTTCCTCTACAAGTCCTTTCAAGTCATTGTATTTGCGTGCAAAAAATTCTTGATGTTATTTGAATAGGTTGACTATGTCAGTTGTTTGTTTGTCGGTCCAATAGTTACCTATTCGTACCATTTTTGGTCGATCGTCATTTGATATGTCAAATTATTTTGTTTTGATTTCCACATCCATCCATTCTTGTGGTTTCGATTCATGGAGGTAGCATTCACTTTCTTCAATTTTTGTGAAGATTTCTGGGAAGTCGAGTTGTTCATGGTCTTTTATTTATTTATCTGTGGCTATATTTAACACTGGCTTCACATGATTTTTCAATTTTAGGTGGTCTTTTTTCCACTGGAAGATTTGTCCTAGCCATTTTATATTTTCCATGTTGATCCTCCATGTGGTCAGGATTTCTTTGTTTTCTTCTGACACAAAATTGCAAGTTGATGTCGATTATAAATCGACCGACATATTTTGTTTTTCCTTCTATACAACTGGTGATGGATTTTCTAGAAAGCTTTTTATTTGTTGCGCTGCATCTCTCAGGAGTTCCTCTTCTGGATTAAATTCAAAGTCTTGCACAAAATTTTCTTTAATTTCAACTTAGTTTGATGTATGACCGCAAGATTCTTCAATATTATACCATTTATTTTGTATTTCATCTACTGTACTTGGATACATCTGGGGCCACACCCTTTCATATTTATATCCTATTTTTAGCCACTAGTTTTCACAGTGTTGAATATGCTCTACTGGGTTGTACCCAATTATGAAGGTAGGAATATCCGCAACTTTGGATAATTTCTTATCTCCGAATTGTTCGAAAAAGTATGTCGACACAATCGTCCATGTTTGTAATACGGGGAATGTGTTTCCCAGCATCTTGCAGCTTTTCATGTGAAGGTTTCGACAAGGCTCTGCGTCCTCCCTTTCTCTCCTATGGATTTTACTACTTCTTCGACATGAGTCGAAGGTGCATATCATTCATTGTATTGTAAGGGTTATCTTATTTGATTGTTGGTCAGTATAAGAGTGGGAGTTTGTTGAGTTTTTTTTTCATATACTTTTGGTACGGCCTCAATTGAGTAGCACCTCCTAAGATGTTTTTTCGGAATGATTTGAACAGACCAACAATCTTTCGCATGTGCTTCGTAATTCTCAATTTTCCAGTTATATAAGGTAGAGTCGGAATTATGCTTGAACGACATGGGAGATTCTCTCAAAATTTCTCCTTCTGTAGTCGGTTCTACATAATCTTTTTGTTTGTTGTTTATCTGGTACAAGCACCGGGCTTCTTGATCTTCATCCTATGACTCCATCCATGGTTTTCCTTCCTTTGGATCCATAGGGATGATTATTTTCCTCACACTTCTTTTCAACTTAATTGTATCTCTTTCAAGGGAGATAATTGCTTTCATTTGTCGACACCATGGTCAACCAACAAGAGTTGTATATGATGGCATTTTTTTGAAGATGTTGATTACTTTGAAGTCGATCGAAGTCGGTATTCCCATAATTTGAGTGTCTACATTTCTCAATATTCCAATCGGTTCTATTAATCTTTGATTCACTAATTTAAGATAGTTCATCATGGGCACTAGGGCAAGTCGACCCATTCATATCCATGTTTCTCTTGGAAAATTATTTACTTGAGATCCAAAATCAACGACCACCTAATTGACCACCATTCCCTCAATTTCCAAGTTGACTCATGGATCATAATATTTATATTTATAAGAGAGGTTCCTTGCATCCTTGGTCGGTCTTTGATCGTCTTTGTATTCGCGTAATTGAGTATGTCCAATAGTCGGCCTACTAAATGTTTTCTTTTAGGAGTTGCAAAAATTCTTGGATGGTATCTTCATTTTGTCTTCTCGAGTTTTGTTGATCTTCTGTGGAATTCTTGAAGAAATTAATAGCTTCTCTCATGATTTTCTCTTCTTTGTCTGGATTTGGGAAGGTATTAGCTTTCCTTCTTTGGTGATATTGTAGTGGAGCGTTAATATCTCGTCCTGCACCCGACCTTGTAACGACATGTAAGTTTTTTGATTTCATCACCTCCTCCTTGGACACTGCATGTAGTAGATTGACATTTTTTCTTGGCATGATTTTGTCGAGTACTATTGGGAAGTCTTATAAAGAGTGATATCCAACGCCGCATATATTGCAAAATTTCAAATCAATTCTATCTTTTATAGGGCTATCTGGATTGGTGTGATCATCTTTCCAACGATTGAAACATTATGTTCGTCCACGACATCGACCTCGACCACCGAATCGACAACGACCCCCTTGACCTCGACCATGACCGTAGTAGTCATATATTTGACCATAATTGTTTGCTTTATCAGTGGTTTCTACATGGTAGATTGTTCATACATTAGTCTGATTCTGAGAATTTAAATGGCATTCTGATGTTCGATGATCAGAAGATTCACATATATGACACCACTTTGTGTTTTTTAGATTATGTGGGCAATCTTGTGCAGTGTGATCGGTCAGACACTTAGATATGTTACAATATTTTTGAGCTTGTATTCGGTGAATGTCTGTTGTTGTTGTGCGCTTGGTGAGGGGACAATTATCCTTTGTATGTTCTTCCACAAGGCATGCAATACACCATACTTTATTCCGTTGTATAGATAGATTTTTTATTGTTTGTTGTAAATGTTCTATTTTCTCCTCAAGTCTCTTAGTCGCCAGGCCATCATCATCTGACTCAACTTGTTGTGCTTTCTGTAACACATATTCATAATAGGTTATCTCGTATAAGCATAGCAGAGAAAGGATTCGTGGCAATAGGACGACTACATACCACTGGAATAGGAAGCTCTGGTTGATTGTTGTCAAAATTTGGATTAAGAGGTCTTTGAATCTTTTATCATACTCTCTTACCAAATCACCCCATCTTTGTTTTATTTCTTTCAATTTTTGGGCCACCAGATGTGTAACATCCTGAATTTTCAAAAATGTTAAGAAGTTATTCTTTATTTATGCTTTTGAGTGATTTTTCTTTTCCGTGAAGTTCATAAACCATGTTAAAGCACAATGCCGCATAACAACTATGAATTGTGCCATTTGTCTGTCTTCATATGTAATGTCATAAACATCCCATAATTTTTGCACATGAACCAATGGCGTTTTGGGTCCTCCTCTCATTCATAAATTGGGATGTGGTTAAATCCTATTTTTACTTTATTGTTAGGAATGATCGGTTTTCTTGGTATTTGAGCTACCACAACTTTCCACTGAGATGTCAAATCCTTTGTTATTTTTTTTTGTTTTCCTCCTTTATTGGATGGTACCTGAGAAACAATTCTTTCTTCTTAAGTATAGAGAATTCCTCCTAAGTTTAAGATCTTTGATATTTATATTCGACTAACCGTCGTTCCAAAGGGTGTGTCACTTCATGACTATAATTAATTTATTATTTTGAAATTATATTTGGCAGGGGGTTGAGTCGGAGAGATCCTTAATTTGGATAAGAATATTGTTAATTTCATTTTTTTCTAGCTTGACAATGAGTGCGTCTCGTAGGTTTCCATGATCATATGTTCTGTACCATAATATAGGAGATTGGTCGTCGATCTGAAGTCTCTGTTGGATAAATTCCCTTATTTGTGGGCTGGTTTCTTGTGCAGGAGAAGTATGTATAGCTGGTCCATATTCTTCATAGTTCATGCTTTCCGGTTCGTCGTCCAGTTGATGGATGTTCAACTGTGCGTTGCTACTTATGTCGAGGGTCGCCAAGGCTACCATTATTTCCAACTCTGGTCGATCTATTTCTTACTCAGGATGCTCATGTTCTCTATTAGGCTGACCCTCTCCTATCATTTTTCTATTCAACTTTTGGTTGTTCCACTGGTTACAAAGTTATTCTCTTTTCTGTTGCCATTTATCCCATTCTAATTTCTAGATATTCGTGCATTTCTTATGTGCTTGCTTCCGTCTTGATGACATTTAGGTTTGGAAAACACTACTTTAGGTATGCTTTCTTTGTGGCATCTCACAGTTTTGACCGAACCCCCATTGCCGACCCGAATTACTCTAGGTCAATAGCGAGTCATGTTTATTTATTCAAGAAATAGTCCCAGGATTCTCTTGTATATTTTCACTTTGTGTTAAGAAATCCTTCCCACTGTTTGTCTCTTTCTTAGAAATTACTATTTGGTAATGATGTGCCTAGTCTGGGTCGATATTCGACAATGTCACTGACTCCCTTGTCTAGGAGGAATTTATGAAGGAGTGTCAGAACCATGCATATAAATCGTTCATGCAATTCAATGTAAAAGTTTTCTTTCATTTTATCGAGAGACGTTAGATCTTTAATGGCTTGTTCTGAAATATAGTCTTTAATAATTCTTTCGAGCCAGTCGTGCAGATTCGTTCTTCCTCCATTCGACAAATTTAGGCCTAACTTCTCATCGACTGCGAGATTACACATTACCCGATCTGTTAATGTGTTGGAACATGGATTCAGGGATAACTTCAAGGAATATTTTGTGTGTCTCTGAAAAGAATCACGATCATGGTTCTATTAGTGAGAGGTTGTTCCTTCTTGCGTAATTTTTAATGTAGTTCTCAAATTTTCACTCCTACCATCCGTGTATGTCTTGTAGAGTTAGCGTTTATGTGAATTTATACATGCCCAAGTCCAATACTACGGACAACATAACCAATGTTTTAATCTAGGGAAAATCAAGGAGATTTATTGTTAGATCCTTACATAGACATCATAGAAGATACATACACAGATATAGGCATAGATAAATACATACAAAAGTAATGAGAACCCAAAGAGAAATACTTTATTATATGATATAGCAGTACATCCCAATTGTATACAACCTCTCACATGAAGCTACTTGAGATTTCATGTGTTTGTATATTTATACTCCTTTCAGGCAGTTGTAACTACTTAACTACCTAGGTCGGTCGATTAATAGATACTTTGACCAACCTCTACTTCTGACTTCGATGGTTGACGACTAATTATTAGTCGACCGTCGGGTCTAGTCGACAAACTCGTCTAGCTCCTACAACAACATTGATGGTGGAGAGGGTTAAAAACCCTAAAAAGTTATTCTATTTTGAAATATCGCTGAAAAACCCTAGTTTCAAGTTTGTTCCAGCTTGAACAATTGTAGTATTTTCATTGAAAAAGGGAGAAAAGGAAGAGTTTCCCTAAAGGGAAAAAATATACAAAATATCCCCTTAAGCCCACTAAAAAGACAAAAATTGTTAAAGGAGGAGTGTAGTGTCCCCGACTGTTAATCCCTAATATTGGCTCATTACCCCTTAATTGGGGCATATTATATTAGTAATGTTATTTTATTTATGTCGGCTTTAGGCCATTAGTTGTAATTATACCTCCTAGTCTCCTATATATACCAATGAGACATTTTCATTTT
>ML781023.1:643023-694607 GCA_009831015.1 Picea engelmannii | reverse complement strand
TCATCTGGTACTTGAACATTTAAGTGGGGTAAAAGGAGGTTGCCCCCTCGAAGAGGCTTATTATCTGAAATTATCTCTTTTTCAAGGCGTTGAGTACTTTTTCTGAGGTTTTTCTATGCTATATTGATGTTTGGTTCTTAACACCGACCATGGGATGGGTAGCCATGAACAAGGATTTCAAATTCCATCCCTTAGAGGGAGTTTTCCCCATAATACCATCAATGAGAACCTTGCCAGAAAGACTAGAATGAAAACAAATGCATGTACAATGAAAATTAAAAGAATGGAGTGGATTAAACTAGCATGGATTCTTAGAATTTCATGACAACCAAATGTCCATTAAAAAAATTAGAAATAATCACACACAACATGCATAATACATAAATTTTTTATAATAGAGAATTTAAACAATGATTTTGTATATTCATATTCATAAATAAAAATTGTCCTAGAAACTAGCTGCATAAGAGATATTTTCCACTCAATCGTAGGAATTCAGTGTAGATACCACCTCCAAGCAGGGATATGAGGCCACTAGGGTGAATGAACCATGTTACAAGCTTCTATCTCTCTTGAACCAACCATTCTACTCTCATTCTCAACTAATTTGCTCACCCCAAATCTTTACAAGCATCTCATTCAACCTTCAATAGCCAAGGGACTCTCTTCCACTAGCCCACACAACACAAGAATTTTTTTCTCTCTTTACTCAATAGTTCTTCAAAGATATTGTTCTCTCTAGTGCTCTTTAGTGCGGATAGATTGAGCTCAATTTGATGTATTATTTCTGAGAATTTCCTGTAAGAACAATACTTGGCTTTCAAGCATCTAAAGAGTAGAAATGAATAATGGGTGATGCATTCCTATATCGTGTAGCGTCTATGCTCACCTACAACCATCTATATCTTATCCCAAGTATATGATTTTCCTCTTTACAATGATGAATTTTGGTTAATTTCTAGATTAGTAAGGGTTGGCAATAGAGAACACAACAAGAACTACCTAAAGCATGAATGTGAGTTCTCTCCACAATGCTAGAGTCAATGAGAATGAGAGGATTGGTGGAAATGATGGCTGGCATTGCCTTTGACCAAGGGAATGTAGGACTCTTACACATCCCATGATGATTGTACTTATCCCATTTTCCCATAACTATGTGCAAATTTTTTTCCCACCAACCTCTTACTTGTATTCAATGATTGATTAATAAGTCAAATAAGGTGGATGAATTCTTTTTTAAGGAACATGTAGAAAGATACGAGTTCTAAGGCTGACACTTGACAATAGAGGATTTCTTTCCCATAGGCCCCCTTTCCTCTTCCCCTTTAATGGAATCATATCCCCTCTCGTGCTTTTCACAACCATCCTGGACTATTATATATTATATTCTAGCATTAATATTTAAATAGCTCGAGTTCATCATGGCAAGCTAACACATGTTTGTATACATATATTTACATTATACATTCTTAGCCATTCATTATTTAGGCTTGTGCCTTGAAGTTCGCACTAGGAATCCATACTAGGATATTTACAACATTTACATAATTTGATTTAATACATTTGAGGGGTCAAAATTGGGGTATTGTGTTGGTGAAGGAGAGGGTAAAACACCTTAAAAATTTGCTGCCATCCCAAAAAAGTGTTGAAAAAACCCTAACTTCAAACCCGAAACAACTCTAAAGGAAGAGTACACACTATCTCTAATACCATGTTGGATGATAAAGAGGTTGTGGATCTGAACACTTCAGTGAACCGCAATTCAACGTAATGATTGAATACAAATATTACATAAAGAGAAATGAACCCATGAACAAAAGAACAAGAGATATGCTTCCCTTAGGAAAAAAAATCAATCACTAATTAATCCAATATGATAATACAAAATCCTCATAAGGTGTTTATTTATGCACTTGCAAGGTGGGGATCCTTCCTCCATAACAGGGTTATGGATCCTCATAAATTCCTAGGTTGTCCTTAGCCATCTATAATAATATAAAAATAATGTTGTCTAGGTTGGCTATCAAACCTTAACTTGGTAATGCGATTATGATGGTGCTTAGCCATAATGTCGAGTAATCACAAGTGAAGATTACCATGATTTAAACAAGGTTGTGGAACCATTGTAGTAGCTCTGTTGGTTATGGTAGAAAATGATGTTGTAATTATGGTGATTGGTGGTGATAGACTAGGGTTTGTCTTAGAGGGTTTTAAGGAGGTAATGATTTCTAGTGCTAGTTTGCTTGATTTCTCTAGTTAGATTTTACAATTAATCTTTTATCCACACGGATCTCTATTTATTCAATCTATCACTATTCTAGGGAAAATTTGACTTATTCTATAGATTTGACTTCTTATTATTTAGTGCTAGTACACTCCAAGTTTTAATTCCCATATATTGTAATATAATTGTGTAAATGTGATTTATGCTCGTGAGCTAGTAATGTTTTGGGTTGGAGAGCCTGTATTGATTAAAGGCCAAAGATCCTACTATTGTAATATGTACATATAATGATTAATAAAAATACATTGCTGGCTGCGATACGAGAGGGAAGATAACATTGGGGGGCTATGATTCCACGAGAGAAGGGGATAAAGGGGGTCCAAGGAAAAACCTATGTCATTTTCCTAAGTTAATGTCTCATTACCATTTAATACTTCTTTGACTTATTAGACACTCAATGATTGAATGCACGTAATAGGTTGAGTGAGAGGTAGGATGGATTACGTACAATAATTTTGGGGAAGAGTGAGAGTTAAGCAAGCATGGAGGAAAAATGAAAAATGAAATTTGAGTAGAGACTTTGGAGAGTTTTTACAACCAATTTTTAGGACAACAAGATAGATCTTGGTGTTGGGAAAGTGCACCAACCATGTTGTATATGAGAGAATCCATGAGAGGGGTTGGGTTTTATGGTAGTAATGTAGGTTGTGTGCTTTCAAGTGTATTTCCTGTTGAGGAAACTTCTCAAGGTCCTTGGGAAGGTTATTGTGAACACTCCTGGAACAATTGAAAATTCCTAGAATCCCTAGCTAATATATTTCCTAGCCGACCATGCACTGGAGCCTTGGAGGGAAGTCAGATAGGCCAAGGGATTGCATGGCAGAGAATATGATTCGATTCCTTGGGTTGTGCAGGTTGAGGGGAAAGAGAGTTGGTGGATCAAAATTGCTATAAGAGTTAAAAATATGGGTATTGGGTTGCTGAGTGTGGAAAACAAACAACTAGGAGAGTCATTTGTCCTTGTGGACTCATAGCCCCAACTCAAGGGTGGCCTGTTGTTGAGATAAATGAAGCAACAAAGCCTATGGTTGTGAGGAATGTCCTTTGTACATAGCTAGCCGATGACAAATGTTTTTAAAGATAAGTGATCTGGTCACCGTGTTTAATTATTATTAAATAATGTGTATTACCGTTGTGTTTTACTCTATATTTTATGTGTTTGAATGTTGTTGTGTATGATTTAATAGTTTTCATTCATGAATTTAGAATTATTGATGATAACATGAACTTGAATGTTACCTTGCACATATTTTTACATTTTAAATTGGTATCTGAGTTATGATGAATTGAATCATGGTAACGAAACTCAACTTGGAGGCTAGGTATGCGACAAAGCGATATCCTAGCAAAAATTTCAACAATGGAACTGTATGGGGCCAAAGAACAACACGAATTCGATAAATTCATTGTTCCATAGTTTTGATCCACATCAAATTTGGGGAAATTTGTAAAAACATAATTAAATACCCAAATTTATAAGCAAATTCATGTCAAAAATGCACTCAAAATTATTGAAGGGGTGATTACTTGCGTTGATCTGCAAGTTGTAGAGTTAAAATTAACCTGGGAGGTCGAATTTTGTGTTTTCATGGCAATTGTGATTTTTGTGAAGCTTAGTGAAATCAACGATCGAGGTCACGTTTGATCTTGAGATCAATGGTCCATATTTATTTTGGATTTGGACAAAAATGTCTAAGTTAGACAAGTCCATTGAAGATTAAATATTCAAGTTCATCGATGAAGAAAATCCAAGTTCATTGAAGAACAAACATTCAAGTTCGTTGAAGAAGAAAAATTGAAGTTGCCAAATTTTTTTGGAGTTCGACGAAGTGGAGACAATTTTTGGTTTTCCGAAGAAGATTTTTTTGGGTGTGGTGAAGAAACCATTTTGGAGTTCGCCAGAGCGCATTTTGTAGTTCCATGAAGTAAAAATAATTTTTAAGTTTTCCGAAGAAGAAATTTATAGTTTGCCGAATAAACTATTTTGGAGTTTCGCCGAAGTGCATTTTGTAGTTCGACAAAGTAAAAATAATTTTTAAGTTTGTTGAAGAAGAATTTTTGAGTTTATCAAAGAGACCATTTTGGATTTTGTTGAAGTGCATTTTGTAGTTCAACGATGAAGAAGAATTTCTAAGTTCGCCGAAAGGAAAAAATTGAGTCCACCAAAGAGACCATTTTGTAGGTCATTGAGATACATTTCGGGGATCACCGATGGAAGAATAATTTTGGGGTTTGTTGATAGAATATATTTGGTGGCTGCCAATGAGAGAAATTTGTTGACCGTCGATGAAAGAAATTGGTTGACTGTAGATAGAATAAATTTGGTGACCACTGTTGAAAGAAATTTGGTGACTGTTGATAGAAGGATTTTGGCGACCGTCAATCAAAGAAGTTTGGTTACTGCTAATGGAAAAATATTTGGATCATTGATGGAAGATTTTTTTTTCAGTCCATCGAAAGGAGAAATCTTCAGATTGGTGATGGAAGAATTTTTTGTACTGTCGACAGAATAATTCTTCGATTGCCAAAATAAAAAATCTTTGTATCCTTGATGGAAGAAATAAGTTTATCACCACTTAAGGGAAGGGAGTATGGTGACATGGACATATCATGGGATGACAAGTTGACATCAGTAGCCACGTGCCATGCCACATTAACAAGATGATTCTTTTTATTTAAAAAAAATGTATGGAGCCAAAAACTCATTTTGGCCATAACAAGAGAAGAAAAAATCAGAACCAAATGAAATTTAAAATGTATCTCCGCAGTGGGGAGGACTACGAAAGTGTTAATGAGGGTCAGTAGCCAGTTCTGCTCCAAATTGTTAGAACATGCAAATTAGTGTTTTTTGAAGAACATGGTGGTGCCCAATGACAGGGACTCAAGTGAAGATGGAATTTTTATAGGGAGTCCAAAAAGAAGGCATGAAGATACCTAGTTGGTATTTGACCAAATTCCAAAGGATTTGAAGTGGAGGTGCCAAAACAAGGAAAAATCCACTATTCCAGGACACTTTTTGGGGATTTTTGAGATCTTAAGAGGAAAGAGACCCTAGATCACAAATATGGAAAAAAAAATATTTACTTGACATTTTAGTTTCTCATCAATACAAAAAACGTTTTCTTAGTGAAGTTCTTCCAAATCTGCTCTGTTTGGGAGATAACTAGTTTAGATAGAAATTCCAAGTTTGGAGAAAGAGTAAAAAGAACAAAGTTGACATTTCCAGATTGCTATAGATTTTGACTGGAGAAATATATTTGTTAGAGTTTAATCTATTATTAGGTTTCTTTTCAATTTACTAGATAACCATAGCATAGATAGGATCACTGAGAAATACACAATCACAAGAGACACATCATTTATTGTGGGAAACCCTCATGGGGGAGAAAACCCAACAAAAAATTTCTTAATATAGATAGCCAATACAATGCCAAGAGAATAAACCAAACACTAAATAAAGTCCTCTCCCAATAAGTGTGCCTCTCTCTCTCTCTTCTTCTCCAACTGCAGCTCCAAACTTGCGCTCTAATGATCAAGTGAGTGAGTGAACAAATGAGGCGCTGGCCTCTCTTATTTATACAATCTGGCAGGTGTGAACTGAGGTGTCTTTTCACTGGCAGGGCCAACCTCTCATTCTGGGTGGTTATAACCACTTTAATATATTCTCGGGACCGACTTCTCATTTAGCCTATTACAATTAGGGTTTGACCAATTCACAAAAGGGGATTTGGTCATTTACAATACCTGACATGATCAATCCACAAAAAAAGATTGATCTAATGAATAATATATCAATAATAAATAGAATACTCTTTGCAGTTACATTATTTCAACACTCCCCCTTAACAAGAAGGGTATTCTACAACAACATCAGGCGAGAGAGAGGGAAACATCATCAATGACATCTTGGAACACTGATTGCCATATTTATAAATCATCAGAAGTTTTTCCCATCATCAATATCATCATTCATAGCAGGGAGATGGAATGGCCTCATCATCCTCATCAACATGAGGCTAAGGTAACATCATCATCATCTTCAGTGTGAGGCTAAAGTAACATCATCATCTTCGGCATGAAATATGAAATAACATCATCATCATCATCATCATCTTCAACAAGGAGATTAAGTGGCATCATCATCATCATATTGAACAAGAAGCTGAAGTGGCATCATCATCATCATCTTCAGCAAGAAGCTGAAGTGGCATCATCATCATCATATTCAACAAGAAGCTAAAGTGGCATCATCATCATCAACTGCATCAACATGGATTAGTATAACACTAAAACATCATCATCATCAATAACAATAAAATCACAACACGAAGGCTGGAGCATCATCAACATCAACACTAGACTGAGAGTCTTTAGCACGAGGCTGGCATCACAACACGAAGCTGGCTACACAATATCATCATCACGAAGTTGGAATCACAACATGAGGCTGGAACATCATCACAACACGAGGCTGGCACATCATCAACACGAGGATGGCATCACAACAATTAAGCTGGCACATCATCACAACAGGAGGCTGGCATGTCATCAGCATGACGCTGGCATGACAACAATTAAGCTGGCGCATCATCACAACACGAGGCTGGCATGTCATCAACACGAGGCTGGCATCACAATAATTAAGTTGGCACATCATCGCAACAATTAAGTTGGCACATCATCACAACAATTAAGCTAGCACATCACAACACTAGGTTGGAACATCATCACAAAAATTAAGCTGGCACATCATCACAACAATTAACCTGGAAAGTCATCAACATGAGGCTGGCATCACAACACTTAAGCTGGCACATCATCACAACAATTAAGCTCGCACATCATCACAACAATTAAGCTGGATCATCACAGCACTAGGTTGGCGCATCATCATTTTGTGGTACTCTGAAAGTCCCTAAGGAGATGCCCAAGAATCATAAGATTCCCTAGGATATAAAATCCTAACGGAGCTACCACGTGGTACTCTGACAAACCGCCCTTACCGGACCTTCGAGATCTACCCAATAATCATAATATTCCCTAGGATTATAAAAATCCTAATGGAGCTACCATTACTGATCAGGATACCATAGTATCATCAACACTACTCCCCCTTTCGAGGAAGGTCCTTTCAGACTATACCAAGCTTGTCTTGAAAGTGCTCAAAATTTACATGAGACAGAGGATTGGTTAACACATCTGCAACCTGTTCATTTGTTTCAACATATTGGAGTTTTATAGCTCCTCTCTGCATCATATCATGGGTGAAGTGATACCAAATTTCTATGTGCTTCAACTCATCATGGAACACATGGTTCTCCATCATTTTTATACAACTTGGTTATCACATAGAATCATGATGGCTTCCATCTCTAAATCAAATAGATCGGTCAACAACATCTGAATCCATATGGATTCACAACTGGCGGAACATGTAACAATGTATTCTGCTTCTTCCGTGCTTAGAGAAATACTGAATTGCTTCCTACTCTACCATAAGATCATGGCTGACCTCAGACTGAAACAACATCTTGAAGTGCTCTTTCTATCAGAAACACTTCCATCTCAATCTGAATCGGTGTAACTAATCAGTCTGAAGTCAAGATCTCTAGTATAATAGAGACCAAAATTCAACGTACCCTTAAGGTATCTCATCATATGTTTTGCATCAACAATGTGAACATGTCTGGGTTCTACCAGATACTGACTCAAGGCAAAGCATATATCTAGCCTGGTATTCGTCAAATACATTACTGAACCAATAATCTGTCTGTACAAAGTAGCATCAACCAATTCGGACGAGGTATTTACCAGGAGCTTCAACTTCATTTCCATGGGTGTGTACATGGATTTGCATTTGAACATGTCAAACCTCTTTATTTTAACTGCATACTGCCCTCGGTTAAGGAAGATCTTCTCTGTGCTCTGCCAAACTTCAAGACCTAAGAGATAATGCATTTAGGTCTTCCATCAAACTCTGTGTCGAGATTCTTCTACAATCTGTGATGAGATTTTCTTCATCTTGTCAAGGATACATCATCTACATATAGTAGTAACATCACTGGCTCATCATTCATAACCTTGATATAAGGGTTAGAATCAACTTTACTCTTGGTAAATCCCAAGCTCTTCAGGAAACTGTAAATTCTGCTGTATCAAACTCTATGAGCTTGCTTCAACACGTACATAGCTTCCTTCCACTGGCAGACATGAGTCTTTCTATATTCAATCCTCAAATCAAATTTTCTCATTATATTGTACCAATCTGGTACACTTGCTCAGCTGCAACTCAATTTGGACAATCATGTGCTAGCTCTATGTGCTCTCTGCAAAGCACTATTTGTCTCACTGATTGAGAGTATGTCCTCTCCTCTTTCCGCAATTGTTCCTTTTGGAACTGGGACTCTGTACCTACACCTGCTCTAAATCTGAGAATGCTTGCTCCATTCTCACTGTGACTGCTGAAGTTTGGGAGTAACTCCTCTACTCCATCATGGCAACAAATTCATTTGTAATTGAGAGTGGCTCAATAATTGATACTTAAGATAGCTCTTCTTCTTTCATGGAGGTAACTCTATCTTTCATTGTAGTCATGTCTCCATGACCCAACTAATGTATTGCACCAACTTCCACTCAATTTGTAAATATGGGGATTTCTCCCCCTACATCTCATACTATATATGAATCATGGTTGTTCTGGTTGTCTTCATAAATACTAGAACTATTTCTTCAATAAGTGTCTCGTCATAGTCTTCTCCCTCTTGTTGGGAGAATCCTCTAGACATACATCAAGCTTTGTACATCTGCAACATGTTTGATCTGTATAGATCAATATTGGAAGTCAATACTGACTTCTCTTCTAGTCTCATGGAAGAATCCATATCCTAGTATTTCTGACTTGCTTCCTTATTTGTTATTGAAACAAGGGAATCTTCCCAGGAGATTTCATATCTCCTAGAAGTTTTTGAAGCTACGATCTAGTCTTCTCACGACATATGTTTCCTAGTCCTATAAGTTTTCTCTTCATCTGATCCTTTTTGAGATCAGGCTTACTCTCGATTTCTTTTGAGTCTACAAGGACTTCATTATCTCTTACAAGGTACACTTGGTATTGAATACCAAGTCTAAATACAGAGTCAGGCTTCAAACGAGATTTTCTTCTCGTTCTAATGTTCGGTCATCTTTGGAGCCTTCTGCTCCTTTCAATCAATCTTCATATGGGATACTCTGAATCTCAAGAGATAGCTTCTTCTTCATCTTCTTTGGTACATGAGTGTATATGGTCATGTACATAGTCTGCTTCATGTCTCATATAATATGTTGCCTTCAACAACCTTCACTATAGCTTCCTTAGGGTTATCACCTGTGACCTGAAACAAGGTCAACAAGCAAGAATAATACTCTTTTGATAATAGTAGATAAAAAAATAGCATGAATAATCATCACAGTGTCTCCTTTAGAGCTATCACTTGTGACATGTTTGAAGTAAAGATCAAAAGTAAGAAATACAATACGAAATGAGGTCAACACTCTTATAGTGTTGTGATCAAACATTCCTCCATGGCAACCTGGAAATAACACAAGATATTTCCCCTAGAGGAGATGTTAGTTTGTATTAGGAAAATGATTACATTAAGCATTTATCTCAATATGCTCACATGCTACCAGGTATAGTACTTTTCAAAGACTAGTTATCAACTTTTCATGTGCAACTTTGAATCTTATCAAGTTAATTAATCAAACCTGGAACCTGGAGCCTTGTCCTCAAGATTGAGTGTGCTGTTGCTTTTCTTCCAAGTCTCCTTCACTCAAGATGACAAGTGTTTTCTTCAACCTGTCTTTTGTACTAGGACAATATGCTATCTTGACAGAAGGTTGGGTTAGAGAACAAACTCTATGATCTCTACTTTAATCCATCTAATACCTTGACTTAGATTTTGATCAAAGGTTAGTATGATGGTCATAGCTACAACATGCAACACTTGATCAAAATAATGTCATAACAAATAGATGCATATCCGAATAATCACACTTGGGTTGCATAATTCCTCTAAATGTATTGGATCTTGATATCCTTCTGGATCTATGGCAAGAGATCCCTTCCCCTGCAAATACACTTTAAAGATTAACAATTTAAACATATGTGAGTACATACCTCTGATAACATTTGTAGGTAGTGGCACCATCTGGTAGCAGTGGAAATAATTACCAACTTTTAAAAACTTCAAGGGTGACTGCAACTAGTACTACGACTGATACTTCAACTAATACTGCAACTGATTCTGAGACTGCAACTGCAACTGCAACTGTAACTTAGGGTTTTATGAGGAAACCCTAATTTTTCAAACTTCAAATTTTGAAATTATGATCCAGGGGATAGATGCACTGAGCTGAGGCGAGTAAGCTGGTGCAATCAGATTTCTGAAAATCCAAATTTTAGCCCCTCAAACTTGACCAACAGATTTATGGACTGGTGCTTCTGGTTTTCTGGTACTTCTAGTACTTCTGGTTTTCTGGTACCGCTGAAAACTAGGGTTTCACTTTCCGGGAGATATACCCACTGAAAAGGTGCATTGAAGGTGCCAAAGAATTCCTTGGGCTAGGGAACACTTTTCTAGATGGTTTTGAGGCTGAAAATATTCTTCAATAAAAGCCCTAATTTTCATATACGACAACAATGACGTTTTTCTTGTTCTTATGAAATATGCTCTCTTCAGCTTAGCTCTGATACCATGTTAGAGTTTAATCTATTATTAGGTTTGTTTTCAATTTACTAGACAACCATAGAATATATAGGATCACTGAGAAATACACAATCACAAGAGACACATCATTTATCCTGGGAAACCCTCATGGGGGAGAAAACCCATCAAAAACTTCCTTAATATAGATAGCCAATACAATGCTAAGAGAATAAACCAAACACTACAGAAAATCCTCTCCCAAGAAGTGCGCCTCTCTCTCTCTCTTCTTCTCCAACTGCAGCTCCAAACTTGTGCTCTGATGATCAAGTGAGTGAGTGAACAAATGAGGCGCTGGCCTCTCTTATTTATACAATCTGGCAGGTGTGAATTGAGGTGTCTTTTCACTAGCAGGGCCGACTTCTCATTCTGGGTGGTTATAACCACTTTAATATATTATGGGGGCCGACTTCTCATTTAGACTATTACAATTAGGGTTTGACCAATCCACAAAAGGGGATTTGGTCATTTACAATACCTGACATGATCAATCCGCAAAAGGGGATTGATATAATGAATAATATATCAATAAGAAATAGAATACTCTTTGCAGTTACATTATTTCAACAAGATTGACAATATGAAACTTGCTATGTGTTTACCAAATACTATTTTCTCCCCACATAATTTTTTTCTTGGATATTAACAAATTTTCTTCTACAGGTAGTAGAAGTTAGCTTCCGAAATTAATTGTACTGGTGTAGCAAGTGTAGAAAAGGAACCAAACTGTTAATTTCAAAAAGCCATAAATTTTAGCTCAGAAAATAGAATGAGGCACGAGTATAGCTATTGGAAAGATGGTTTAGAGGAGAATAGCAATGGAGGGTCATAATTATGATAAGTGTTATAGGATCCTTCATAAATGGGGATAATGAAGGACATGCAACCTTAATGGAAGAATTTTTACAATGTGCACAAAATTCCACAAGTTGAAAGGTACTATAGATCATGATATTAGGATGGATTATAACAACCTAATGGACATGCATATTTCTTGTATTTCCAGATATATATTTCTATAACATACCAAATTCAAAATATTCAACCAAGGTATGGAATATGTATACACAAATAAAATAGTTGTAAAGGTCACGACCAATGTAGTTTGTTAATTTGTACAATGAAGCAACCATGATAAGTACAAGCATGGAGCACACCAGTAGGTGAGAAATGAAATTAATATGCATAGGAAGGTAAGGTAAGTTTCCCTAAGCCTTGAAGGTAGAAATGTAATGATGAAAAAAAAACATGTCAGAGAAGGAACATAGACCTATTGAGCTAATGTGCGAGTCATGGGGGTGAGAAAATCATCTTTGGGAACTAGTATATGAATATTTAGAAGAGTTGTTGGCTACGAAGAACAACTATAACTAAAGTATTCAAAGAAATAAAACTAATCCAAATTGGATCATCATATAATTTGTCATCAATCTTGGTACTTTTTGGGTGGAAAAAATTGGAGGAATCATCTTGTAGGGCCATTTTAGTGGCAGGTACCAGTTTGGAAAATCGGGGTCCAAAAAACTTTAGAGCCATTTTGAGGCATTTAAAAGACTTTTTTGGGGTTACAATGTTCGAAACTTGTTCTCACACACTTAATGGTGTTCTACACTACGATAAATTTCCAACAATGCAAAAAACACATCAATCAATGCTCGTATGCAAAAGTTATGCCTCTCGCAAGTTGACCTACCTTGTTGATCACCACTGTATGAGTGGATGCCACGTCAACCCCCATTACTCAAGCATGTGCGACTAGCCACATGTGGATTTTCAAAGACCTTATCACTAATTGAGGGTTGAGGAACTCAAAACCTTAAACCTCAAAGGTCATGACCAATGTAGTTAGTTAACTTGTACAATGAAGCAACCGTGATAAGTACAAGGATGGAGCACACCAATAGGTGAGGAATGACATTAATATCCATAGGAAGGTAAGGTAAGTTTCCCTAAGCATGGAAGGTAGAAATTTAATGATGGAAACAAAGCATGTCACAAAAGGAACAAGAACCTATTGATCTAATGTGCGAGTCATGGGGGTGAAAAAATAATCTTTGGGAACTAGTATATGAAGATTTAGAAGAGTTGTTGGCTATAAAGAAAAACTATAACTAAAGCATTCAGAGCAAGAAAACTAATCTAGTTTGGATCATCATATACTTTTTTTTTTTTAATCAATATTGGTACTTTCTAGGTGGAAAAAATTGGAGGAATCATCTTGTAAGGCCACTTTAGTGGTAGGTACCAGTTTGGAAAATTGGGGTCCAAAACCTTTCAGAGACATTTTGAGGAATTAAATGACGTTTTTGGGATTACAGTGTTCAAAACTTGTTCCCACACCCTTGATGGTGTTCTAAACTCCGAGAAATTTTCAACAAAGTGAACAACACATCAATCAGAGCTCGTATGCAAAAGTTATGCATCCCGCAAGTTGACCTACCTTGTTGACCACCATTGTACGAGTGGATGCCCTTTCAACCCCCATTACTCAAACATGTACGGCTATCCACATGTGTATTTTCAATAAGATTCTAGAAGGTCCAAACCTTATCACTAATTGAGGGTTGAGGAAGTCGAAACCTTAACTCCAAATGACTATTGGGCTATGTTAAATATCGAGCCTCTAGGAGGAGAAAGGGGTTCCATTTTTTTTTTTGTAGTTGTTCCATAGTTGAAAAGAGAATCCAAGGAGTGGAATTTGAGAGCATACAAAGGTAGGAGGAAGAGTCTGTAGTATCCATTCATGCCGCAAAGTCATATGCAACTTCATAGTGAGTGCCCCCCTTTCTTTGTACTTGCATTTCATTACTGGAGAAAATGGAGTAGAGCATATGCCTCACCTTATAGCCAGATTTTCTCCAATATTGGGTTTTCCAGGATACATTTTGTGTTCATTTGTGGAAGGTTTGTTCTTTTTCTCATTTCTTTCATTTTTATATTTCAATTAATTTCATAATTTCAAGCATTAAGCTAGAGACCAGTGGTATAGGATCTAAGAAAGTAATTTGCATAATCTAAGATTTTTAGAATATTATAAGATTTGTTGTATTGTTTCAGTGGAATATCGACGACAATTTACAAATCATATTGGTATTAGAGTAGTTTTCTCTCGGGTATTTGTGGAAAGTTTCAAGATTCAGGAATTGTCTTAAGAAGAAAGTTGTAGAACCCTAACCATGGTGGATGAGTTTTTTCAAAACAACCCTCGAGATTAAGTACAAGAGAGATTTTTGAGGATGGAAGATAAAATCGTTGATATATCTCACAATATGCCCCCCCTCATGGCGGCTCTATAAAATAAGCTCAGATCATCCGGGGAGGTTGGAGGCTATAACTTAGAGGTTGGATCAGAGGGGAAACTGAGAGAAAATGACAACCTAGAAAATGATTTGAGGAAATATCCCAAGAAAGAGATGTCAAGTTCCAATGCCATTACCCCTTCACAGTCCTTATTTCAAATGGAAGAGAAAGTAGATATCAAGCTATACAAAGGTTATATTGATGTATTAAAGTTGAATCATTGGTTGAAATGTTAGAGGATTATTTCAGTGTCCACCATATAGAGGAAGAGTAGAAGATTTCATTTGCTAGACTGAAATTAGAGAGCCATGCATTAACCTGGTGGTAAATTCACACAGAGGCATTTAGGCTGGAGGGTGATCCTCTATTAACTAAGTGGGAGGATTTCAAAACCATCATTAAGTATCAGTTCTACTGTATTGGGTATGTAGAGGATCAATGGATTTGTTGGGATTATTTATGGAAAAGGCAAGGGAAGAATGTGCATGAGTACACCGTTGGATTAAGAAAGATGGATATCATGTTGGGTATCTCTTCCAAGAACCCATATGCACTCCTTAAGTATCTGGGGGGTCTAGATAGTCATTTGCAAAAGAAAGTGATGCTCTTAAATCTTAGGACAGTTAAAGAGGATTATGTGCAAGAATAGTATCTTGAAAATATAGGCCACAAAAAAATATATCCAAGTGGTTCCAAACAAAAAGAGCACCATGATTCTTCTAAGAAAGGAAAGAAGTGGAAATAAAACGACAAGAAACCGACATCCAATGCACATCAGTGCAATGATCCAAGTAAAAACTAAAACCATTGCAATATAGATGGTCATAATGAAGAAAAGTGTCAGAAACTACATCCATAGATGAACCCTAAGAACCACAAGAAGGATGCCAAGAAGAAGAACCTTCTAACTATCAGAATATGTAATGATTACTTGTATGGTAATGTTGGAATGTATTAATATGGAAGGTAATATTGTCTACACTTACATAAAAGAGTTATCCCACATGCATAATGAAGTAATATACTCTTGTTACCATTCATTATATAAAGAGGTGAAGTTACATTTATCCCACATGTATTTTGGGATGTAAATCGTCTATACCTCTTGCTATATAATAGAGGTAACATAAACCCATGAGGTACATTGAAATGAAGGATCACATAGTGATTATATACATCGGAATGAAGTGAAGACAAAGTGTGATGTGTGGGAGCTCAAGTGTAAGATTGGATATTTCTGAAGTGTAAATAAGACAATACCTTCCTGTGGACGTTTCCTCATTTTGGGGTTTTACCACGTATATTTGATGTACTTTTTTTCTCTTGTCTATTTCTTATTATGATTAAATATTGTTGTTATATGGATATGAGGATAGACTAGTAAGGTTCTTGTGTTTAATATTGTTGTATGTTTATTCATATGTCTTAATATTCTAACATGGTATCAGAGCTGATTACCATGCTTTACCTCCAATAATTTTTTGTTAATTTTTTTTTTACATTGCAACATATTTATTCAGACTCTCCTTATTTTTTAGTTCGTCATTAGATCTAGTACTCATTAAAGATTTTCTTTAGATCTGGGAATTTTTCTACAAGATTGAGATTTTATTTCTCAAAACCCTAACTTTTTTTTCTCCATATTTCTCACACTTATGTGCATCTTTTTAAAAACCTAGCCTAACCATTGTCTTTGGAATAAAGAAATCAACTGAGATCGATTATTGGTTTGTTAAATTTGGCTTCCATTTGCTCAAAATGGAATTAATTAGCCTAGAACATTTATTTATTTTTAACTTGAAGTTTTTTGGGCTAATTTTTAGGTTTGGTAGTTTACCAAGCCTAATTTTGTTACCAGGCCTACTTTTTTTACCAAACCTAGCCAATTCTTCCGAAGCTGATAACTTTTGATCCAAGAGGATGCTTTGGGTGATTTTTTTTTTGTGGCATACGATTTTTCATTGTCTAACCATCCAACCTATCCTTCACCTCTCCACAGAGAATACAAATTCATTTTTTTGATGTACGAACTCGTTTTTGGGAAAATTTGTAGGTTTTCAAGTCGATTTTGTCATCAAAGATTCAATTCGTTTGATTAAAGGGGCGATATTGCATCTTGGAGGGTCGATTTGTCTTTGGGGGAGGATTTCTTTGCTGTACAACCATGTTGTTTTGATAAATTTGCATGTTTAAGAGTAGATTTTCTGATTTGAGAGACTATTTTTTCTTGGTGGAGGGCCGATTTTCCATTTGGACCATTGGTCTGCTTGTTGAGAAGGTCGTTTTGTCTATGTGAGTTCTGATCTATTGATTTGCAGGATGTTTTGCTAGAGCAGAGGGAGTGTTTATTTGTTGGGGGTGGATTTACTTGTTGGGAGGCTGATCTAACACATTTACCAACGTACATACACACATAGGATTTCTTGCACGATTTATTTGCAAGAGGGTTCCATTTTTAGCTACGGACATGATGAAGGAGCATCGCTCCAAGCCAGCTACGCGCCAGCCAACCAACACATCAAGCGTGCATTCAATGGAGGAGAGAGGCGCAACCTTCTCGTTTTTTTTTTTTCAAAATTTCAAAATTGTGTTAAATGTTGTAAGGCTGGTAGAGCCAAAATCCATACATGTGCACAGGCTTTAGATAAAGGTTTCCTTAAATGGTTGTAAGGTTGAGATCTAGATCTGATTTGGACTAGACAACCATTCAATGTAATTGAATGTAAATTAATGAGAGTTGGTGAGATGGAGGGAAGAGCTCGAGGAGCCCCCTTTTGTAAAAAAGATCTTCTTTGTATCTAGGTAGTGTTGGAAGAGTAGAAGAGAGGATAGGTTAGAGAGGAGAGGAAGCCGTGACTTTGTTACAGTCCGAGCTCACATTGTAAAGAGACATTTCATATTAATACAATCAGAGCAGTTTTTCCTGCATGTTATTCTGTGTTTGTTGATGAATGTCTTTATGCATTTATGATATGATGTAGATGTATGTTTGTATGCATTTGCAGGTTACAGACATAAATTGTTGTCTGTTGGGTTCTTTGATTCCAGGTCTGGTTCTTTGTGGATTCATGCAAGAGGTTGCATGATAGAACACTGCGGGTTCTGTAAGCCAGTGCATAAAGTGCACTTCTGAATTCTGCGAAATTCTAGGCAAAGACTTGCCAAAAGGGTGCACCAGAGGAATTCATTAACTCAAGGAGGAAGCCTAAAGGTTGCTAAACAACTTGAAGGAGAAACTGTGCAGAGGAGAGAACAGAGAGGAGAAGCATAATTGCTGAGAATTCTGTAAAGACTCTGCTAAGAGGGCATTGAGCAAATGCACATGATGCATTGAGGAGAACTCTATTTTGAGTTCCGTAAGAAGACAGAGTCACTAAGGATTCTAGAGAACTCTACCAGGTGGGCATTGAGTTGGTACAAGTGTTCACAGAAAGAACTCTTGTTTGAGTTCAGAGAGAAGAGAAGTGTCACAGGAGGAGACACTCACAGAGTTACTGAACACCCTGCAGGCTCAACAAAGCGTGCTTGAGAAGGAAGTTGTCAGAGGGGACTTACATCCCTTCAAGGAGAGAAAGGGACATAGACACTTTGAGATCAGAGCCATAGATAAGATCAGAAGAGATAAAACCATTTCATGCAAATTTTCTATAAGAGGTTGCAGAGTCCGAAGGAACCTTAGATGTTCAGAGAAATAAAGATCAGGAGGAGGAACACCTTTCAGAATACAGGCGGGAGCCAAGGTTACAGGATTCGCAACTGAGACAAAGGCCGAGGCCTTTTGGAGCAAGAAATATTCCAAGGGAAAGGAAGAAGGGAATGATCAAGGTAGAGCACAATTTCCATTAGATCAGCTGGAGAGACGAGATCTAGGTCGTTGAAATCTACGTCCAGACGCACTCAGGAAAGCGCACAAGGAAGAGAAACAGATATGGGCCATCAGATATAGTGAAAATGACCGATAGCCATTGGATCTGGAGGGAGGCACACAGAGTTTAATCTCTGGGAATCCACATAGAAGGGTAGAACAAACGACAGAAACTTCGAGGGAGAAGTGTCGAGTTGCCGTGAGCCGTCGGATCCAGAAAAGGTGCGCGAGGTTTAAACCTCGTAACAACAGAAGGAAGAGGACTCATCAAGTCCCGAAAGCATCAGGACTGTCCATTTTGGAGGACAGGTGGCAGAGATCTGGATCATTTCGTGAATTTGGGGTTTGTGAGTTTGGAGGGCAGACCAAATTCTTGGTTTCATGAAGTCCCGAGTTGCGAGGAGCAGGGAAGGAGATCCAGACCATTGGATCCAAGCCACGGGAGAACCGTTGGATCAAAACCTCCGTGTGGTATCGCGTATCATGGGTTGAAAGAATTCCTTTTCGACTGTAGAATTCGTGAAGTGCCGAGTGCCGAGGGTTTGTGCGAACACATGTCACATCCGTTAGGTGGGGACCGCGTGGTTGGCAGGTGGCGTAACAACAATCGCCTAGAGAAAGGTGGAAGCGTGCGACAGGTGGTGGACACACATCGCCTGGGAAGGAGTCAACTCATTGTTAACCTTTCATGTTTCGGGGATTCGCAAAGGAGGAGCACGAGGGTTCAACACTCCAAATCGCAAAGTCGCGAGTTGCGAGTAGTGCTAAAGGAGTCAACCCATCGCTGACTTATCGTGCTTTGGGATTTCACAAAGGAGGAGCATGAGGGTTCAACACTCCAACTCGTGAAGTCGCGAGTTGCGAGTAGTGATAGCACTTAGCCCTAGTTGGTGGTTATGTGTGGAAGGCGCTAACAAGGATGAGCCATACCCATATGGCATCTCATGTATCAAAGTTTGGAGAAAGAGGAATCGAGGGTCTTCGACTCATGAACTCACGAGTTGTGAAAAGCGCTTGTGCTAAGGCCAGGTTGTGGTCGCATGGATATGTAAGGCTCGTGCCTGGTGTTAATTTGCACAGGGTGGGTTTTCATGAAGGACCTGTGGATTCGTTGAAGGTTCCAGCAGGGAACCAAAGGAGATTCTTCAGCTTGCGGAGAATTTAGAACTATCCTGAGCGGATCTCGGCCAGAGGGTTGGGGGTCTACATAAAGTGGTATCAGAGCTTGATTTTGTCTGTATATTGCAGGCAGAGGGAGCCAGAGGAAAAGGAAGACGGAGTGTTGAAGATCCGCGATGATTGTTGCAAGGTGCGCAATAATCAATAGACAGTCGGAAGGACTGCAGGAAAGGCTGGAAGCACTCACGGTTGCAGAGTGACAACAACAAGTTTGCCAGGAGGGTAGACATGAACAAGAAGATGGCTACTGAAGGCCATGGATGCGGTGGAAAGAAGGACCACCAGTAGCAGAGAAAAGATGAGATGGATAAAGAACTCACTGAGATAAGGGAGAGAATGGAATAGCTTGCACTCCAGATGCAACAGAAAACAAAGACACATTGGGTGTATGAATGGCCTCTGAGGAGGAAAGCAAAGTTGCCAGTCAAGAAATTGTTGGCCAGAAGACAACAAAGGCTATTGAGGAGGTGGCTAAGGTATGTGAAAAGCCTCAGGGCCACAGAGGAGATGGTTCATGCCTGTGAACCAGAAGTTGGGAGAAATCTCAGTGATGATGAAGAGGAGAGATCGAGCAGAGATCTCATAGACTACCAAGTGGGCAGAGATGGACTTTCAAATTTCCAGGTGGGCAATAGAAAGAGATCAAGTGAAGGTATCGTATACTTCTAGGAGGGTGATGTTGAAAGTTCAAATTGTCAGGAGGGCACTGAGATGGGATCGACTGATCTCATAGACTGCCAGGTGGGCAGAGGAAGAGGAGAAACTCCATATTGCCAGGTGGGCAAGGGAGAGAAAAAGAGGCCATGCGAGAGTCTCATGAACTCAGAGGTGAGTTCGGATCAACGAGGAGAGAGGACAGAGAAGGATCAGAGATTCCTTCTGATCATTGGAGGAATTGAGGTATTCCTACCACATAGCCCAGTTGAGGCTAGAGAATGTGTTGCAGATGTAACAACAAAAGAAGGACAACCAACAATGACTGTCAGGGAGGAAGAAAAGGTGGAGCAGGTGCAGATATCTGCCCCAGTAGAGGAAGAGAATCCAGATGAGGTACTCACTCCATGGGAGAAGGCGCTAGAAATGTTGGAGGATTGGTTGAACAACCCAGAACTGATAGATGATTGCCATGAGCGGACAATCATGAAGATGTTAGTAGAGGAGCATTCCGAGGAATCGCTCAGAAATTTCAGTGAGGGAGCTGAACAGATGATGATGACTATAGTGCCGAGGCATGCAACAGAAGATGAAGGAGAATCCCAGTCTGAGGAGCAGCTTGAGGAAGCTAAAATTCAACCAGCACAAGGGGAAATGGCAGAAGCAAGTCTGTCAGAGCAGGTGACTAAACAATAGGTCAGTCAAGAGGATAAGACAACACAGATGATTTTTTCAGCAGGGTGGCAAGTTGAGGCCACAGAGGAATAAGATCCACCCATTTGCAGAGAAGAAGTGCAGTGGAGCAGGATGCAAAAGGAGAGCCAACCATGGGAACAACTGGACAAGGAGATTGAGAAGATTAGAAGGCTGATGTCGAGGTCAGCAGTAGAAAATTCCAGTGAGGAGAAGCTGAGCAGAGGAGAACCTTCCATAGCAACACGACAACAAAAGCAACAGTAGCAGCGAAGCGATGGAGCGGATGGACAACTCCAAAGAACTGTTTGGGATCCAGGTGGATTTCAACAACGATGCTGGGAAGCTCATGAGCAGGAGCTCATGAAATTTTCACAGCAGAGGAGTATGATGCAGAAGCATCGCTCCAAGCCAGCTACGCGCCAGCCAACCAACACATCAAGCATGCATTCAATGGAGGAGAGAGGTGCAGCCTTCTCATTTTTTTTTTCAAAATTTGAAAATTGTATTAAATGTTGTAAGGCTGGTAGAGCCAAAAGCCATACATGTGCGCATGATTTAGATAAAGGATGAATTAAATGGTTGTAAGGCTGAGATCTAGATCTGATTTAGACTAGACAACCATTCAATGTAATTTAATGTAAATTAATGAGAGTTGGTGAGATGGAGGGAAGAGCTCGAGGAGCCCCCTTTTGTAAAAAAGATCTTCTTTGTATCTAGGTGGTGTTGGAAGAGTAGAAGAGAGGATAGGTTAGAGAGGAGAGGAAGCCGTGACTTTGTTACAGTCCGAGCTCACATTGTAAAGAGGCATTTCATATTAATACAATCAGAGCAGTTTTTCCTGTATGTTATTCTGTGTTTGTTGATGAATGTATTTATGCGTTTATGATATGCTGTAGATGTATGTTTGTACACATTTGTAGGTTACAAACATAAATTGTTGTCTGTTGGGTTCTTTGATTCCAGGTCTGGTTCTTTGTGGCTTCATGCAAGAGGTTGCATGATAGAACATTGCGGGTTCTGTAAGCTAGTGCACTTCTGAATTCTGCGGAATTCTAGGCAAAGATGTGCCAAGAGGGCGCACTAGAGGAATTCATTGACTCAAGGTTGTTGAACACCTTGAAGGAGAAACTGTGCAGATGAGAGAACAGAGAGGAGAAGCAAAATTGTTGAGAATTCTGTAAAGACTCTGCCAAGAGGGCATTAAGGAGAACTCTATTTTGAGTTCGGTAAGAAGACAAAGTCACTGAGGATTCTGGAGAAATCTGCCAGGCGGGCATTGAGTTGGTGCAAGTGTGCACAGAAGGAACTCTTGTTTGAATTCAGAGAGAAGAGAAGTGTCACAGGAGGAGACATTCACAGGGTTATTGAACACCCTGCAGGCTCAACAAAGCGTGCTTGAGCAGGAAGTTGCCAGAGGGCACTTACATCCCTTCAAGGAGAGAAAGGGACAAAGACACTTTGAGATCAGAGCCACAGATAAGCTCAAAAGAGATAACACTATTTCATGCAAAGGTTCTGCAAGAGGTTGCAGAGTTCGAAGGAACCTTAAAGGTTCAGAGAAATAAAGCTCAGGAGGAGGAACGCCTCTTAGAATACAGGCGGGAGCCAAGGTTACAGGCTTCACAGCTGAGACAAAGGCCGAGGCCTTTTGGAGCAAGAAATATTCCAAGGGAAAGGAAGAAGGGAATGCTCAAGGTAGAGCAAAATTGTCGTTAGATCAGCTGGAGAGATGAGATCTGGGTCATTGAAATCTACGTCCAGACGTACTCAGGAAAGCACACAAGGAAGAGAAACATATATGGGCTGTCAGATCTAGTGCAAAGGACTGATAGCCATCGGATCTGGAGGGAGGCACACGAAATTTAATCTTTGGGAAGCCGCACAGAAGGGTAGAACATACGACATAAATTTTGAGGGAGAAGTGCCGAGTTGTTGTGAGCCGTCGGATCCAGAAAAGGTGCGCGAGGTTTAAACCTCGTAACAACAGAAGGAAGACGACTTGTCAAGTCCCGAAAGCATCAGGACCATCCATTTTGGAGGACAGGTGGCAGAGATCTAGATCATTTCGCGAATTCGAGGTTCGTGAGTTTGGAGGGTAGACCAAATTCTTGGTTTCACGAAGTCCCGAGTTGCGAGGAGCAGGGAAGGAGATCCAGACCGTTGGATCCAAGCCACAGGAGAACTGTTGGATCAGAACCTCCTCGTGGTATCGCGTATCGGGGGTTGAAATAATTCCTTTTCGACTGTAGAAGTCGTGAAGTGCCGAGCACCGAGGGCTCATGCGAACACGTGTCACATCTGTCAGGTGGGGACCGCGTGGTTGACAGGTGGCATAACAACAATCACCCAGAGAAAGGTGGAAGCGCGTGATAGGTGGTGGACACACGTCGCCAGAGAAGGAGTCAACCCATTGTTGACCTTTCACGTTTCGGGGATTCTCAAAGGAGGAGCAAGAGGGTTCAACACTCCAACTCGCGAAGTCGCGAGTTGCGAGTAGTGCTAAAGGAGTCAACCCATCGCTGACTTATCGTGCTTCGAGATTTCGCAAAGGAGGAGCATGAGGGTTCAACACTCCAACTCGCGAAGTCACAAGTTGTGAGTAGTGCTAGCACTTATCCCTAGCCGATGGTTATGTGTGGAAGGCACTAACAAGGAGGATACATACCCATATCGCATCTAGGGTATCGACGTTTGGAGAAAGAGGAGTCGAGGGTCTTCGACTCATGAACTCACGAGTTGCGAAAAGCGTTTGCGTTAAGGCCAGGTTGTGGTCACAAGGATATGTAAGGCTCACGCCTGGTGTTAAGTTGCGCAGGGCGGGTTTTCATGAAGGACTTGTGGATTCGTTGAAGGTTCTAGCAGGGAACCAAAGGAGCCACTTTACCTCGAGGAGAATTTAGAATGATCTTGAGCGGATCTCAGCCAGAGGGTCGGGGGTCTGCATAAGAACATATCGACCATGTGGGGTTCTTAAAAAAGGTACACGATCGGTTCACCCAACTACATGACCCGACTCCAATTTATATACCTCTGTCATATTTCTCTCTCTTTGCTTATATCTAGGGTAAGTTACTTCCACCATTCATCTTAGGTAAGAACAATTTTGTTTATTCTTGTCATTGGCTTCTTGTCTTTTTTGCATTAGGGTTTAGTTTCTTAGTTTTTTCACCATGTTTACAAAGATTGTCTCATGTCCCTCATTTTTGCTTGCCACTAACCTACCTGTGTGGAAGAAGATATTTTTTGATATTTTCAGGAGCATGTATCTCTATAATTTTATCATGGTGACAACAAGAAACCATCCAATGCTTAAGGCTTAGTTGCTTAATGACTAGATTTTTCAAGTGATATAATTTTTTATTTTGATCATATTTTTCTCTCTATTTGTTGACCTTTGTTGTGGAAAAACAATTACATTTTTAGGGAGTCAACTGAAACTATATAGGGACAACCACCCTTCTGTGCACTAGAGGAGTTGTGTAGTGTAAAATTGTATCATAGTGTACCATAGGAAGGAAAAGATAGAAAAAAGAAAGAAAAAGAAGGAAAAAAAAAACATGAAACATGTTTTAAGTAAAGAGAAAGAGCATGAATCCATCGCAGAAAAGAAAAAAATTAATAACAGATAAATAAAACAAGATTGCGCAAAAGGAAGAGATCATGCAAAAAGATGAGACTGTGTAGATGAAAACTAAAGAGAATTTAACACACTCCATTACAGGACATGCAATAAAGAGTTATCATGACAGGGAAAGTAGTGGCGTCGTGTAACATTAATTGCAAGAGATATGAACGAAGTGATGGAGCAATAAAATAAAGTAATGAATAATGACTATTAGTGGAATAGATGAAAAAATTAGGCATGAAAGGAAACTACAATTGGAAATGAAGTAGAATAGCATGTAAAGGACCAACAATGGATTATTGTTCACCATAGAGAGTTGGAGATTACACAATCTAAGTTACAGAGATAAAGACCATAACAGAGTCTCAGAACTAGGTAGAAGTTGAAACCAATGTCATAGGGGAAGATGACACCTAAGGAAACAAAAATATCAACCTAGGTACCAAAGAAACTGCGTAGCAAGCCTGCAACGCCACCAATGGTAGAAGAAACATGTGAAACTTCATCTTCAACCAAATGATTTCCCAGGGATGATATCCCACCAAGAAAGCCATCAACGACACACAACCATTTACAGAAAGAGGCTAGGTATCCATTAGTTGATCCACCTATCCCAGAAGACATCATAGTAGAAGGGGATATGTTAGGTCTGATACCAGCTCTGAAGTACACCGACATGATATCACTGATGAAAAGAAGTTTTCGGAGCTCGTACCTAGTAAGTTCCTGCTGAAATCCATTATTTTCGAGAGCCACATGATCATCATAGAACCACAGGCGTGGGATAGGGGGTTGTAGAAAGCAGGTCTTCTAGACCTGTTAGACATACCACATTTTGGACGGAGCGAGGAGATCACCGCATGCATGAAAATGTTGCTAAGTTGTGTACACATAGGATATATGTGGCTAGACAAGCTAGTATCCATTGATATTGATTTGATAGTGCACATCACATGTGTTCCATCGAAGGGACTTGACCCTACAATAGAGTTTTTCGATAAGAATAAGGAGAAATCTCTCGCCGAGAGCATGAAAGACAAGTTTCACACATTTCGAGGACAACGCAGTATGGACGCCGCTAGCATAAGCGATCCAACTGTAAGTTTTGCGATGAAATCCTTAGCCTTGAAACTATTGAGGAAATGCAGAAAAGATCAGGTACTGTCAATGATTATAGTGGCTGCAAAACAATGCGTAGAGGGTGTTTAGATGAACTTGGCAACATTTTTGTTGAACCAATTTTTGATTAACTATGAGGAAGAGTAGGACAAGGGGATATAATTCCATTACTCTTGGTTATTGATCTTGATCACGCTAGCAACCTGAAGAAAGTTGGACAACAATCATTTTTTATTCTGGAGGAGAAGCCTTGCTTAGACATGCACTATTAGAACCTTTGGTACACTACACAAAAGGCACACCAGATGGACCCTAATGTCGCATTCTATATATAAAAGGAAGTTATCAAAGATAGCATAGAAAAAACCCCATGTATACTACCTCAGGTAGTCGAGGCATATAAGGAAATGGAATAGTTTAAGGTAGGGAGCCACCAGATGTATGTTCAAGCGAAGAAAGAACCAGACCAACAATAGTTGTTGACACAATACAGACTGATAGAAGAAGAGATGGGAAACATCATAGATGTTTGGGATGAAGAAAGGAATATTCCACCCACAGAAATAGAGCCATCGACACAGCCAAACATGAAGGTATACGACATCGATGAGGAGAAAGAAGATGAAGAAGAAGAGGATCAGGACATAGGGAAGGGCCCAGAGGAGTCGACATCACCGTCGACACCATGAACTAACCGAAAGAGAAAAGAGACAGATACAGGAAGATCTAGATATCAACAGACCAAGCACAAAGTCATTAAGGAAGTATCTATTCAGGAACTCACATAAGAATATTTGGAGAAGATAGGTGACTAGGTAAAAGAATTTACTAACGACACATTTTAGCGTGCAACATAACACCACGAAGATATGAAAAAATGGATGCAGGAACAAATGGAATAATTGCGACAACTATCAGAAGCTACAAATATCGCATCAGGCTGACATACAGAGGAAGAACCAACAACCAACACTATCAATACTAGAGAAGAAGGACCACCAATCTCCCAGTCCTTGGCAATCACAAAGGAGAGAAGGTTAATCAAGCTAGCACCAGGGGCAATCGAGTTTCCCACGACTGATATGGAAGAGAAGGACAGGGAATTAGGTCGCATAGATCTAGTGCTATCTCAACTACCAATGGAGGTGTTGCAGGAGCTGCAGATGGGTGCAACACAGGAGCTGAATGTATGCAGTGAGAATACATCTACTGAGCTAGTAAATATTATAGCGGAAAATGTGGCCTTAGAGACATAATACAACAAAGTGAAACAAGAGCGTGATGAGGCCGCGCAGAAAGTAGAACAAATGCATGAGGCATTTGAGTGAGTCTATCAAGAACTCCCAGAAGCATAGGCCGAGAAGGACGCCCTAGTGGAAGATCGGGTCACTAAGATAAGTGAAGCCATTCAGGGCTTCCATGCACACATAGTGGATCTGGAATCATGCGTAACACCAAGTACACCTCCTAAAGAGAGGGAGACAAGGAAGAAAATTGTGACCATGGTAGTCAAAAGTATCAAAACTCTAGAAGTAGAGTGTGGGAAACTATATACATAAACTGTGGGTGTTTAGACACGACTGAATGAAGACAACGTCCAATAGGATATAAGTCAGAAGATTCAGACTGTGCAAGGAAAGGTGCATAAATTACAAGAAACAATGGGCACATTGCCACCAGTAGAGGTGGTAACTACGATAAATGAAAACTCAAAGTTGTATTCAGAAATGAATAAGCTCAAAGGAGTAGTAGGCCCACACACAACAAATAGAATTTTTGCAAGAAGAAGCATACAAAGTGACAACGACTCAAGGACTTATTAAAAATGAAACAAAAGAAGGTGTCGAGAAGGTGCAGGATCACGTGATAGCCGAAACAGTCGATCAATTTTTTTATAAGGAACTAGAAGTTAAGGAAAAGGTCGCAACAGTGAAGGCGACCTTCGACGCGTTCATGGCACATTGGAAACATGCTTGATTGGCTCAGGACATTCCACATGTGAGTGTTGGGGGCTTGTTGGAGAGGAACTTTAGATAAGTTTTGGGATCTACGCGAAAAGGAAGTCAAAAGGAGAAATACAATCAGAATATGGAACAGAGTGCATGATGGGAGCATATGCCAAGAAGTGTGACATAGCAACACGTAAAAGGAGGAAAACGGTTATAAACCGTGGGGTTTGGGGACATTTTTCCCACTTTTGTAATGGGTTTTGGGGGATACTTTTTCCACTTTTGTAATGGGCTTATCCCTATTGGTATGTATAAATACGTAATAATGAAAATAGTGTGGGTGTGTGACGATGCATCTAAGTGATGAATTATTTTTGGGTAAGAGATTTGAGTGAAGGAAGGAATCAATAGTACGACTGAAGAGTGAACTCACACTACAACAAAACGACTAGGCCGGTTTGGGCGGATATTACTGTTGCATGTAAGAAATCTATTAATGAATAATATAAGAAGCCATCCATTATGGACAGAGCCCAAGTTGGGTGAACCAAATAAATATGTGTGTTATGTTATGGTTGCATTATATGTTATTTTTTGGTTTATGCTTAATGTATGGATCATATATGATGTTGTAATGTTGCGCATAGTTTATGTTTCATAAAAAATTAATTGTTAAGCTATGAGAATTGTGCACATAAGTAAAGGACCCAAATGATGCCTCACTTCCCATTATCATTGCAGAACCTTGGTTATTGCATCCCCTCTATATTCCTTGGGTGAGACTTCACTTACTCCGCAGATGATGCCGAAAGGGCCGGTATCTAATGGTTTTGCTGGTATTTGAATGATTAAACTCAAGTATTCCCCTTGCGTGCCAACACCAACTTGATGCATATCATCTTCAGAAAAATCAAGATAGCATCTTCATTGAAATTTACCTCAACCTCGTTGGACAAAGCCAGTCATCATGCTGGGCCTTGTGGGACGAGTGTCGTACAATCCATGGGGGTGGCTTGCGGGATTCCCTAAGCCTGAACCATGGGGGTAAGTTAAATTATGGTTTCTCATAAAACCTTCGCTCTCCTTGGTGGCTCTGAGACTTCACTTTCTCACTCCTTCACTGCCCTAGAATCGCTACCAAATATTCACCAATAGATTACTTGCTCACTTGATAGATATTGAATTGAACTTGTGTGTATATAAATGAGAGGCTTCAAGATGCATATTTATACTTTCCAAACCAACTCCTTTACTTAACTTTAGGGCCTACCTGTAACTTCTTGTTGCAACCAATTCTCTCCTTTAATTAATTTTGAGGCTGATTTGAAACTTCTTTTTGCAACCGTTTAGGGGCTTCTTAACCATACTTCAGGGCTTCCAACTTCAAGATGTCATATCTCCTTGACTGTGAGGAACCATGTGGCATACCACCTACTATTGGAAACTACATGACGAGGACTATCCATCTATGATAGTTTTGCACGCATGTGCCATGTTCTTCATCCTTGTTTTCCTCAAGTAGCTTCAGGCTTCATGGCCACACCTTCGAGGCTTCTCAACCACTTAACCACTTATCCATCTTTCTCGATATTCTTGTAGAATTATTTAAAGAATATTCCTATGAAGGCCATGCTTAAAGATATTCCATAAGGGGACCACTTTGGATACTTTTCCAAATACACCCATCACTTATTCCTTCAAACAAACCCATCACTTCTAGAGGCTTCTTCTGGGGTTAACATGCTCATTCTATGGTTGACATCAATGAAAACTAAATTTCCAACTATCTTCCCCTTTCGCATTCATGGAAACACTCATGCTCGACATGTGACCAATGCTCCCGATATTTCTCTCCTCATGTTTCTCTCCCCCTTTGACATCAATGGCAAAGGGTAACTCTCTTTGGGGTTTCTCCCCCTATCTTTGTTACGAGGAAAATATCTCTATGGCATGGGGTAAACCACAATAGATAGAATGAATGTAGAAATTAACTCTAATCCCAAGTATGCCGTATAAATGAAAATGCTAGCAAGACAAGATAAAGAGCTTACCTCATTCGGACATTCGATGAAGACCACCATTGAGCACACAACTCAAAGCTTTATACCTGCAACCTATCCTCAACAACAAATATACACAAGAATATGGTGATAATATATAATGTTAGCATATAAAATAGCATAATCCATTAACATACATGACAAATACTCCCATGGAATAATAATTCAAATATTTACAAGATATCAATTGGACGAGAAAAGAGTATTTCTATTAAAATAATCAACAGAAGTATACAAGTAACAAACTTATGTGTCGGCACGTCTTGGAACCAAGAAACTAAGTCCCTTCCAGTTGGGCCTCCACCACTTCAATCCTCCACCAAAGGCAAGCTCATATAAAGGAGACAATGAGATTCTCTATCAAAGAAGGAAGAGCTTGGGGGATGAACAATGTGTTCAGACTTTAAAGGATAAAGGGATGCAGACTCAATGTGAAGTGAAAATTTCTCCAGATTACTTTTTCTCTCAAAAGTTGAATTCTCCCTCTTCCACAGCTTGGATATGGCTCAATTTATAGCCTTCAAATGGAACTGAAGGGCTGAGTCAGAAAGTTTCCAGTATATGGAAGGTCAAGGATCATGGATCTCGAGATGTGACATGGAAACCCGACACAATTTTTAATTTTGAGCATGTACGCAGGTTGTAGTGGTGCAACCTACATATACACATGCTGTCTAACTGGTAGGGCGCATATATGTGGAAAAATATGATTTTTTGGCTCTGGGAAGTACAAAAGGGGACTTCAAGTCTGCATAGGGAAATGTAAAGGCCATCCAAGAAAGTTGCATGGGGTGAGGAAAAAATTTCTATAACATATTCCCCCTAATGTGTGAGGTTATAGGAGTATTTGCGATGGCTGAAATACATTATAATTCCCAGAAGTGGATTAATGGAGACTCAGCTGGAAGAACTAGTTACTCATGAGAATATTACAATCCATAATGACTTTGTACACAACGCTTTCAATTTGAATTACACTGCAGATCCATGTAGAAATATATCAAATAGTTTTTCATGGCCGTGAATAGGAAATACAAAGTAGACACATGCCATAGGTTGTCATAGTCATGAACAAGGCCCAATGGAATACTAGTCTCAAAATCAATATGAAGATATCTGTATACAATGGAGTACAATATGATCTCCCATGATCACTGAAGTCATATAGATACTGGCCCAATGAACGATAGCAATAGCTCACGAAAGTAGCTACTGTAAATTGATTCTCCATGTCTTCTACACGATCCGACAAAGGTGCAAGTCTACATCATGTGAATAGAGGAGTTGAGGTCAAACACAATGAGACTTCATTTGATTACCGATCATTAAGTTATACCGTTAAAAAACACGAGACAACCTACCAATAATGAAAGTAGGTATCAAGGCACCGAGTACATTCTTACAAGTGTGAATAAAGGTGTTGAGGTCGAACACTTGAATAATCCATCGATCAAGAGATATTGATGTATTCCCAATTGTAGATGGCGGGATAACCTGCCACCAATGACTGCAAACCTCTAGGTACTCATAGGACTCTAGGTCTCGTTTCCATAAGAGATGAGATGAAGTCGATGGAAGGAGACCCACTAAAAGGATATCATTAAGTCATCTCTCATCAGTCAGCACGAGGTACAAAGAAATTGCTTGATGATTTGGAGGAACTCAAACGAAGAGGATGTTCACGAACCAATGACCCTGTGCATTTTTTGCATGCACCATGTGCAAGTAGTGCATGAAAAAGACCCTCTAAATAGTAGCCAATAAGAAATATTTCCAACAAATGCGAGGAAACCACCAATAAGGATAATGGCATCCAAGACACTACATGAATCCCAATGTGTGAATATATTTATTTTCGTCAAACACAAGGGAAACACCCTAGTCAACAACCAATACTGAGATGTCGATTGTTGGGTTCAAGGTTACCTACCTATACTGAAAGTAGGACCAGGGTTCACGGTAGGACTACAACTTCATGTAACTTTGAGACACATTGAGGGTATGGCTAACATTAAAAGTCAAGAGTTCTGAGAAATGGCCAACACAAGCTTATAGATTTACTTTGAAGAAGAGCATGAGAAATATGGAGGACTCTAGTAGCATAGACTTGATGATGAAACTTTGTGATGCAGTAGGCATCAATCAAAATATCCATAGGGACTGGAAGAATAACCAGTCAAAGGAGTAAACTCTAAGTAATGATCTCAACTTCCTAAGGTCATGCTAAAACCAAACTTTGGATGACAAGTGGACTCGAAATTTTGCGCTCTGTTCAAAGGAGACACAGCTGTTGCCGATATAAGATGATATTATTTTCCCGCCCGTCTTTTTTTTTTCATAGGAAAATGAATGCTATGATACAGAGGAGGAAATGAGTGTCACATGTAAGCAACAAGCTCCAAACAGTGGAACATACCTATGATCAATGCAAGGAAGTGAATTCGGGGCATGGAATCTCGGGGGAATGTTTCCTCTTAGGGTACATGGTGTTAAGATGAAAATGATATAAACAAGGCTCTTCTTGACTAGTGATGCAAATTGCTGAGGTAATAGGATTATAATGAGAAAGCGAGAAATGACAATAGGCTCAATACTACAAGCAGGAGGATGAAATGCAATTACAACTTAAATCCAAAGAATGTCCTTTTTCATAAATTTAGTCCCCTAGGCCCAAAAAAGTATAAAACAATGCCCATGAGAACTCTTCTAGCCAATGTTGACTAGAGCGTTCCTTTTTCGAAATTAGTCTACTTGTTCCGACAAAGGGTTAAACTTACACCAAATAGATGTCTTTTCAAATCCATTTAACGAGTGTGAAATAGGCAAGTTCACTCGAAAATCTTTTCTCTTTTGAGAGAGTCGGAAAAGAGATTAAACAAGACTCGGTGGGAGTCCCATAGGTGAAGGTAAGAATGCTTATGAGTAAGAATATGAGGTTTGAACACAAATTCATATCAGAACTATAAGAGACTCCTGGTCCTATGGAATAATATCTGCATGGGCACCAAATCGCATAAAGGTTCTAAATAGGGCGCCCATGTTTGATAAGCCTCTACCACTCAATCATGACACTTCTAGTAGCAGTAAGAAGTTTTTGTGTCACTAATAAATGGGTCCATACCTAAGGCATACATATCATAGTCATAGGAAAATGAAAATATGCAAAATGGATTGACAACCTATCCTATATGATAGGACCAGAAAATACCTGCCAAAGGCATGAATGGGCGATATTATGATAGAAACCGCAAAAATCCCTGAACAAAACCACCAAAACCAACTCCTTCCACTGCATTATTAGTCAACAAGGTCAAAAAATTAGCATAAAATATATAAAGTGGATACACATTTTCTACTAATAGTAAAAATGAACAATTTTACCATAGCATTTTGATTTTTTTACCCACATAGTGCATTTTAGACTATTTTTCCCATGATCTTCAAGTGTCGATTGCGGGATCTACGATCAATGGAATTGACAACCGTCTGGACCAAGTAAGTGTCCCTCCCCGCCTCTTCATTTCTAGAGGTTTAAATTTCAAATTAAGTCCTCGTTTATTGAGCTTTTGATGGTGCAACATACAAATTAGGGTGTATGCGAGCTATAGTTCATCGGGTCGTGTATATGGAGACATGTACGTGAGCAAAGAAAAACTTGTCTGCGTATATGTGGCCCTACATGCGACTGTTAACACTGCAGCCCGCATACAAGTCCGCAAATAATTTTTTTGATGGATTTAACTCAAAAATGGTTTTCCTTTTGCAGGATAGTGCTTGAATGGAGAGAAAGGGAGAATGAGGAGGTGGATGCAACAATGGAAAGAGATGCAGGGGCCCAATTGGCTCTAAAAATACGTGGCCTATATAAATTTTGGGCTCTCAAAGGGTTGAGGGCTCAAGTGAGGTTACTTCAAATGCTCGTAAAATTATGGGATCCGGAGACAGAGGACTTCAATATCGATGGGAAAACATTGAGAATTGAAGTATATGACATCTATTTTCTAACAGGATTGTCTTGTCGGGGCGAGGTGGTGAATCTCAAATCTTTGGGGTTGGGGTTGGTATGAACATAGAGGATTACATTGCCACCCATTGTGTTGTAGGCACATATAAATTAGGGATCCAAATCCCCATCGAGGTGATCGAAAACCTGAGTTTGAAGATCATCGTTCTTGTCCTTACATGGATCTCTGGTTCGGCCTTGTTGCACCAAGATTCAAGGCCACTCATGTTTTACGCAGTAGACTGCTTGTGACCCACGATTTATGACTAGTGTACCTCACTACTAATTGATATGAAGAGTTAGTTGACATATTGCAAACAAGGGAGAAAGAGAAAATTTGGGTTTGCATCCATTTTGTGTAGTTTTTTCTTTGAGTGGGTTCCAGGTTTGATCCATAGAGTGGAGATGATTCCACATGGACTGGGCGATCCAGCCATGTCACGATGGACTGACGTTATGAGGCGGTTAGGAGGTGGTAGGGTGCCAACCCCCTACAACGATGAGTTATTTTTTTGGTGGCATCGACATGTGATAGACATTGAAGAATACCCCTATGTTGGGATTGAATATAGAGGGGATACAGATATGTCTCTGCCACGATGATATAGGTATGAAAAGTTTTTTGAATATTTCATTTTTTTGTGTTTTTTCAAAAAGAATAAAAAAATGCAAATATTTTTGTATGGTATCAAGTATTAACAACTGGCTTGTCATGCATATGTAGGTCCACGATGACCAGAGGAATTCCCATGACATAGGCGGAGGAACTGGGGATATGATCACGCGGGAGGAGACACAGATATATTGCTACAAAAGGTGTAGGGGAAATTGTCTCATTTGACACACATGATTCCTATGGTTTAGGTGGAGGATATTCCAGAGGCTGTTCAGTGACAGGTGGTGGGTGTGCCTCGTGCATGGGTATGAATCTTTCAACGTCTCACAAATTCCATATTGTGCTATCATGATATGCATCCAATGCCACAAACGTAGATTCCATGGTCATATATATACCAGCCATATATGTATTTTGAGGGTGTGATCCCCATTTTGTACTATGACACCATATGTTTTGAAAAGATGAAATATAAAAACATTGGTCCTCGACTTTACTTATATATGTTACAATGTGTACATTTATTAATGTGTTTTCTTTACTTTAGTTATGTGACAAATTCCAATCTAAAACATAATTATCATATGCATCAGATACACAATTAGAACTTCTAGGTATGTGATTATAAGTAATAAAATCAAAGTATCGTTCCAAAATTCGTACCTGTAGGAATCATCGAAGTAGACTAGGGTTTCACACACAGTAACTGTCGTTTAATTGACATATGACTAACTGAGATTCCAGGTGAACCTCTAAATACCAAACACCATGTGAAGTGGTGTCGCGTAATAGTTCTATAACAACTCTATACTCAACCACATTATTCGTTGATGGCTCCAAAAAAATGCCACCTGAAGACACCAGTTGGCCCTCGAGTGAGTAAATGACCCGCGCGGAAGAATCCATGTTCCGTGTATGACGTCTGGCACCGTCTGTGAGTCCTAAGAAAAATGAAGACTTCGTTGACATCTTCCAACCAAGGGAAAACCTAATAAGAAAGTTGGTGACACAAATGAAAATATAAATATACACTAAGATACACTAGTATACAAAGAGTCACGCCCAATCTTGAGGGCTCAAGTGTAATATATTTTCAGGTAGAGACCATTTCTAGGCTCAACCAACATATTCCCTTCATAATCTTCCAATTCATAGGCTCATTTTTCTAAAACACGTCGCACAATATAAGGACCGTACCACATGGGGTTGAAATTGCTTTCCCCCTATTAATATTATGGTAGTTGCGGGAGGTATTTACCTCCACGTGTAAACATAATGAGAATAAAATATTTCAGGAAGCAAGAAGAAACCCTAATGAGTTGGCTAATAACTCTAGAAGACAAGTCGTCTCAAGAGGATAATTGGTATTAGTTTATTAGCCTACAAGAGAAGAAGTCGACCAGAAGAAATATTATATACTAAGTAAATAGACACCCAGAATGAGAAGTCAACCTAGGCAGTTAGCCATAATTAGTATAAATATAGGAGGCCAGTCTTCATTTTGGCAGGCATTCTCAGAATTGCAGAGAAACACTTGTGCGCACTGCAGTTGCCCAGTTTGTGTGCAAGTTTGGAGGAGAGCTGCCATTGCAGTTGCTGCAGCTAGAAGATTACGCTTTGGCTTGGACTATCTCTTGGTTATGGTTTGGACTATCTGATCAGCTCTTGTTTAGTGTTCTATCCTTGGGGAAAGGTGCACTACCCTTTGTTTGGCTATCTAGCCTAGGTTTTTCTTTTGGAATGATTCTTTGTCAAGGTTAAGGTGCTCGGAGGGTGGCTTCGGCCTATGGTTGGGTGACAATAGTGATATTGTCGATGGTAAAATGAGCACATACGTCATATTCTAATAGGTTATGGGCCCACACCTCCTTCATTCAGTATAACCACTGGAAGGAAGCATAGCCATAAGGATATTAAGCTCGTTGAAGAACTGTCACTAGGGTTTCTAGCAGGAGCAATCACCAAAGCATTGTCGCTAGGGTTACTAGCAGGTGCAGTTACAGAAACCCTATCCCTCTCATTGAGGAACCTTAAGTGAAGGGATTGACCTAATTTATGGATAGACCAGTGCTCCCTATCCTAGCACATATCTTGGTATTCTCAGCAAGCCAAGACGTCAAGTTTGAGTTTTTAGTCAAATATAGGGTTGACCAAGTCAAAGCAGCCATGAATTACTCTATGAAGTCAGAAAAAAAGTTAGATGGAGCTTCTAAATTTAGAGCATGGAAGACAAGGATTGACCTCATCCTTTCCAAGAATAAAGTGTTGGATACCGTGAAAGGAAATATCGTGGAACCAAAGTTTGAATAAGGAAAAGCGAAGGAACCAAAAAACATTGTAATTATGGAGAAGTTCAAAGATAGTGACATCAATTCCATGAGTATCATAGTGGACTCTATAAAATACCACTTGATACCCTACATCTCCCATCTTGACTCATCGAAGAAGATGTACGATGTCCTTACAAACCTCTTCTCAGTCAGAAACATTGGACAAGTAATGAGTCTGAAGAATGAGCTCCGTGACATGAAGATAAATGATGATGAAAACATAACATCATACTTTGTGAGAATCTCTCAGTTAAGAGATCAACTAAAAACTATTGAAGAGATCATTTCAGAGAAGGAATTGGTAAACATAGTACTCAATGGTCTTCCTAAGACGTAGGATGCATTTTCCACAAGCATGAACACAAGGAAGGAGTATCCTACATTTGAAGAACTTTGGAATTGCTGTGCTCAAGAATAATCAAGGATCAGTGAAAAAGAGAAACCCCAAAAGAAGTACGATGATCAAGCTTTCACAACAAGATTCAAGAATTACAGGAACAAAAGGAAGTTTGGCTCAAGGAAGAAGCCAAATCAAGAGAAAGATATGTCAGAAATACAATGCTTCAACTGTCGAAAGTATGGTCACTACAAGAATCATTGTCCCGAGCTAAATAAAAGGAAGGAGACACACGAAGCATCAGTTGCCGAAGAAAAGGAACTTACAAAGAATACCAAGAAGAATAAAACATACTTCTTCTTCTAAGGCAAGGTAACAATACTCTTCATAGTTCTTGTACATACCATGTTTTTTGGTACATATCTTGCACATCTTAGAAGATAATATGTTCAAAGAGAAACTATATGTATGGAAGAACAAAAATATAAGGACTTCTATCACTGTGACAATAAAACAAGCTTCAAGATAAATCACAAAGAAACCTAGAAGAAGTAAAGACAGAAATAAGTCAACAATCAAGAGGAAATTGGAAAAATATTTGTAACACTTTGTAGAAGGCAATAAGGATGCAGATGAAAGCATGGATTATGTTAGATGAAGGGATCCGATCATATACTTCCAAAAGAAAAACATGCCTTCATACATGAAGCAAGGATTAGGAGGGAGCTAATCCTATGATCCATTGAAGATGATGTAGTATATATCCATGGTGGCATCCATGAAAATAAGTACGTGTTCAATTTGACTTCAGAAGAAGCCTTCTTCGAAAAGAATCCTTAAAGTATCCCTGGTTGTCCATCCACATCCAAGATTCTATGATGAAAGAAAGAAGTCTTCAGAGAAAACCAATGTTCCAGAAAGACCGAAGTACCTTGAGATCAAGCATTACATTCTCCATGATGAAGTCCAGAAAAGAGAAGTGGTTCTCCAATATATATATCCACAGATGAGAAGATAAGAAGACATTTTGGTAAAGCCTCTATCCAAGATGAAAGAGTTGCATACTCAAGCTGGAGCTCGTGGAGACAAATTCACTATTGAAAAAGGAAGAGATGGCTCCCAGGTTGGGAGGGAGCACTGATGTGTATTGATTTATGGAAAGTCAATTTTCAGTTTGAAAAATGGTCCAGGATGAGCAGTTCCTTTCCAGTTCAGAAAGTGGTTTGAGATTTCTGACGGATAGGCATTTTCCAGTTCGGAAAATGGTCTAGATCGAACGGTCATTTTCGTAATGAAAATGGTTTGATGGATTGTTGATGTACCATAGACAGTGATTTCCCATTGTGGTTAACATGGGGAATGGTCCAGGGAAGTATCTCTTCTTGAGGGTTACTCAAGAAGACTGGCCTGCCTCGCCGGACAACGATTTCCCATAGTGGTTAACATGGGGAATGGTCCATTTTGGAGGTTAGTGCAAAACAGTCATTTCCTTTGGAAATGGTCCGGACAGTCATTCCTTAGGGAAGATTCATTCTCTCCATGTTGCACTTTGTTTAATGCCGGAGGAATGGCCCAGGGTGGGGAATGGTCAGGGTGGGGAATGGTATAGGTTCAACAATCAGGGACATGCATTCCTTAGGGCGGACTCATTCTCTCCAGGTTGCACTTTGTTTAGTGCCGGAGGAATGGCCCAGGGTGGGGAATGGTCTAGGCTCAGAAATCAAGACAATTATTCTTCCTTTCTTGAGAAGAATAGTCCATATAGCTCATCATTGATGTTTGAACTTTTGAGGGTAGATGCTCTTCCAAGATCTCACAGATGTGAGTGGAAGAATGGCCCAGATGATTCAGTTTATATCATAACATTGTTTCTTTATAGGTTGATATCAGATGATTGTTATGAAGACTGTATGTCTCTAGACAATAGATTTAGACTACCGTGGTGGATATGTTCCACTGTTTGTGACTATATGTCACTGATCAAGTACCTATGTGCTACTTGGTGTGGTAGTGTACCACTGGATTATGGTTGTGTACTACTATGGATAGACACAGTTGTGTTCTATTGAATGATATTGTTCTGATTTCCTTGAAGACTATCAACAGTGTTGAAAATGATTATCAACTAGATGGATAATCAATGGACAGAGATTTCCGAGACAAAAAATGGTTCAGGACATTTATTTTTCTAGGACATATGTCCAGATTAGAAGAATGGCTCTTGTGTCACTCTGTGGTGTGAGTGACTTATCCATCACCATGTCTAATTAATCAGATAGAGTATGGTTTCGAGAGATGATGCAATTGATGACACTGATGATGTTGATGATGGTACTCATGATCTAGTCACGAGATAGTCTATACAACTATGTTGATGCTATCGGGTAAATGGTATGTTTGTGCTCAATACCATTACCTGTAATACCTCTCTAGCTAGGAGGGAGTGTTAATATTATGGTAGTTGCGGGAGGTATTTACCTCCATGTGTAAACTTGACGAGAATAGAATATTCTGGGAAGAAAGAAGAAACCCTAATGAGTTGGTTAATAACCCTAGAAGAGAAGTCGACTCAAGAGGATAATTGGTATTAGGTTATTAGCCTACAAGAGAAGAAGTCATCCAAAAGAAATATTATATACTAAGTAAATAGACACCCAGAATGAGAAGTCGGCTTAGGTAGTTAGCTAGAATTAGTATAAATATAGGAGGCCAGTTTCATTCTGGCAGGAATTCTCAGAATTGCAGAGAAACACTTGTGCACACTTCAGTTGCCCAGTTTTTGCACAAGTTTGGAGGAGAGCTGCCATTGCAGCTGCTGCAGCTAGCAGATTACGCTTTAGCTTGGACTATCTCTTGGTTATGGTTTGGATTATCTGATCAGATCTTGTTTGGTGTGCTATCCTTGGGGAAAGGTGCACTACCCTTTGTTTGGCTATCTAGCCTAGGGTTTGCTTCCGGAATGATTCTCTGTCAAGGTTAAGGTGCTCAGAGGGTGGCTTCGGCCCATGGTTGGGTGACAATAATGATATTGTCGATGGTAAAACGAGCACACCCAACATTTCTTTGGCTTGGTCATACAATAGGATTAAGTCACCCTCAACATACTGTCGAGGAAAGACATACCTATCATACTAAACCTTAAAACATCATTTATTCGCGTCAATAGCCGTAGAGGCATCTCGACGCTGCTCATCTAAGCGCTCTAGGTGTATGAGGTGTTCTTCAATATCGAAAGTGTCAGGTAGGAGATCAATTGCCAGTTTAAGGGAATGGATTTCACATTCAATTGGAAGGACCGACTCCACACTGTGTATTAAATGAAAAGGAGAAAAACCAGTGGAAGTATTAACCAAGGTTCGATATGCCCAAATTGCAGGGTAAAGCATTAGATGCCAGTCAGATTTACTCTAACTAACAATTTTTTGCAAGATGGTATTGATAGATTTTTTCATAGCCTCTACTTTTCCATTTTCCCGGGGATAATAAGGGGAAGAATGACGATGCTTAAACCCCAGTTTTGATGCTAACTCCTTCATCATTTCATTCTGAAAGTGAATTCCATGACCAGTGACAATATCCTTTGGGATTCCTAACCGGGCTATAATTTGGTTGAATACGAAGAATGTTGCAGTCTTACCATTGGAGTTAATGGTAGGCATGGCCTCTACCCACTTAATGAAGTAAACCATGACCACAATAATATGTTGATTCCCCTAAGCCGAAGATGGGTTACAGTGCATAAAATCCACCCCCACTTGGTGAAGGGATCGATGGTAATGACTGGGTGAAGAGGGGTTGTATGCGAGCGCATTTTTCGAGTGAACACCTGGTAAGGGTGACACTTCTTGACTGCTTCAACACATTCTTTAAAAATTCACGGCCAAAAATAACCAGCTCGCAATGTTTTTTGGGCTATCGCAAGCCCAGATAAATTACCACCACAAGACTCACTGTGATAGTCATTAAGAATAGACTCATCTTCCTTGTGAATCAAGCAACGATGCAAGATATTATCGACTCCTCAATGATAAGGTAGTTTTTAGCTTGATGTCGTATGTGTCATCGATCGTATCTCGACAGATGCTAGGGTAACTTCAAGGTTTGAAGATAGATCAAAATGTCTCCATACTAGGGGTCTGAAGATGAGATAAGGAAAATATGTTCATCCGTGAATGAATCATCATGAATGATGTCCTCATCCAGTCGAGGGAAGTCTGATATCAACTCGACAAAAAATAACGATTTCTTAGACTTCGTCGAAGCAAAATTGAGGTCAAATTCTTGCAAAATAACAATTCACTTATTGTCTTTTCCCCCTATGATACGCCTAGTAAGGACATATTGAAATGGATTGATATAAAAAACTATGGTAGTTTTGAAAAGCAATATATAATGCTGTAATCTTTGAACCGCATGTACGACAACCAAGGCTAGTTTCTCAACGTGAGAGTATTTAAGTTAAGGACCAACTAAGTTTCGACTAAGGTAGTAGACAATGTGCTCATGGAGCTTATCGTCCTCTTGAACTAGAAACATACCAACCATCCCTTCGGAAATGGTGATATAAAGCAAGTAATCTCTACTGTATTCCGAAGGCTTCAACAGAGGCGTCGATACCAAGTCTTTCTTAAGAGCATAGAAGGATTCCTGGGCTCACTCATCCCATATAAACAGAGTATCCTTCTTCAAAAGATGCATGAAACCCTTAGTTATATTGGAATAGTTCACTGTGAACCAACGCAAGAAGTTAGCCTTCCCCCGTAAACCCTGAAGTTGACGAATGTTGCGTGACGGAGGAAATCTAAGTATTGCCTCAACCTTCATAAGATCCACCATGCTCCCATGCTCAGAGACCAATAATCCTAAAATATGGCCAGACCTAACATAGAAGATGCACTTGTGAGGGTTTAAATAGATGCTATAATAATGAAATCTCTCAAATAATAGTCGAAGGTGAGTAGAGTGGTCTACTCTCTTGTGAGAGTGAGCAGCGAGATCATCGAGGTAAGCTTCGACAATATGCTTGATATCATTAAAAGAAAAGGTCATGGCTTGTTAGAAGGTTGCTTCGGATTTTTTATGGCCAAAAGGAATTTTTCGGTATGAAAAATTTCCCCAAGGACAAATAAATGTTGTCTTATGTTGATCCTTGGGTTTGATCTAAATTTGATTATATCCTGAAAATCCGTCCATAAAATAAAAAACCTCGCTTCTCGTACACTCATCGATAATCTGATCAATGAAATGAGTCGAGAAGTTGTCTTCAATACAAGCCTTGTTCAGGTCTCGAAAATCCATACACACATGGATGGTTCCTTCTTTCTTATTCACGGGATTGGATACCCATTCGGTCAAAGGAACCTGGTAGATGAAACCAACATTAAGTAGTTTCTCTACCTTTTCCTTAATAGAAGGGACCTTCCCAAGATTAATAGCTCTAAAACGTTGTCGAACATGTCTAGCATCCAGATAAGTCTTGATCTCATGTTCGAAAATGCAAGGGTTGATTCCTAACACTTCTTCATACGAACAAGTGAATACATCACAAAATTATTTGAAGAGATCGATGTAGATATGTATTTCTTTAGGCGAACAATCTGCACCGATATATACATTTTCAAATTTGCCAAGAATTAGAGAGATGTCGATCATGATGGTAGGAGAAATATTCTCCATGTTTCCTTTAACATAAATTCCATGCATATCTAGTGGAACCATGGCATCACCTACCATATCACTCAAGGTAGATCTAAAGTCGTCTTGTTCGATCCTAACAAGTTATGGGAGGAAGTAAGAGTGATGATGCATATTGCCCCATGGCCTATCGAGACCATTCATGGCCTCTAAGATGGATTCATATGAAGGTAAAGTGGCATCGAGGAAATCATGCTAACAAGACAATTAGGTGGCCCATACATGATATAGAATGGGATCCTCCTTGTTTGTCTGCGAGGAGATAGGATCTGGGTCAGAAGTAGTGTTAAGAACAACCTGATACATAATATCTGCTCTTGACAGTGGAATTTCCATTCCAATATGTGAATGACCTTCACAGGACATGGTCGAGGAAGGTAGGGTCCAAGGATCATTGAAATACAAAGTATGGAAAGGAACATACCTCATCGACGAAGAAGACCTACTGGACATGGCATAAATCTGATGAATTGGTGCCATGAAATCAAAGGTACCCATGAGGGAGGAATACATTTCGACACCAATATCCTCAGTTGTCGACTGAGAATTGTCGATCACTAGGATAGAAGTTCCAACTGATGCAATAGGAATAACATATACAAAGGATAATTGATCAATCGCCACTATTTTCCATTCATGAGGAAAACATAAAGTGAAAAAAACAGATGAAACGATTGTGGTCATGGCATAAGTCCAATTACACCCTAGTAATAAATTATAGTCAAGGGGCACATCAACCACATCGACATCCACTTCCACTGTCTTTCCTCCTAACTGGACTGGAAAGGCGGGAAGAATTTTGTGGGGTCGAAAATAACGACCATCAAATGCGGTCAACATAGTTGTATATTGAGAGAGAGTTGGAGAGCAAATGGATTTCCAATAGGTTAGGGACATAAAACACGTTGCAACACCTTCATCAATAACAATGCGTTTGATGGTATATTTCATGTAATCCACATGGATTTGAAAGGCCGCGTGGTAAGGAAAGCGAGGCTTAACATCTGTGATGTCAAACTTGATAACCTTTGAACCACACGGGTCTAGAGATCCTAATGTAGATAACAAGGTGTTCCTCTATGAAGGAAACATCTGGATCACCTCCAAATCCGACATTGCACAAGGGGTTTGAACCATATATTTGACAATCAAATAGTTATGGGCAGCTTTGGCATTAGGATTGTGAACAGAGCGCTCCAATACTCCTTTCAGAATATGGTGCAGAGGCTTTGGTTTTTTGATCTGCAAAGGTGTTTCCAGAGGAGGGGGAGAATATGGACCTGCAACAGTCTATGAAGAATTGTAATCACGAGATCAAGTGGCTATGTCAATATAATAATTTACCATATTAACACATAGACGGTCGCCTTCATGCACTGAGGGGTTTTGATTCCCACTCGATGCATTTCTAGAGTTAGAGGAGCTCAAAGCCATGTGTTGATTATGCATAAATGGATTGGTTAGCACAATGGAAAATTGAGATAAGAGCCTCGAGTCTTCCTCAAGTTTGGGGCATAAGTGGGTAAGGTGATCATCTTTACAAAGTTTACAAGGAAAATTCACCTTTCACTTTTCTTTCTTTCCCTCACCAACATTATTATTTGATCTATCATTTTTAGTGTTGTCCTTGTTTTTGTTATTATTTCTCCCACCCTTATGACTATCACCTCGTCCTTTCTTTCTATTCCCTCCTTGTTGTTGGTTAGCATTTGGGTTGGTCGACAACTATACAAAATGAAAATCCACCAACTGAGTGGTAGTGGAGGACGAAGACAAAGCTTTTCTTGCTACATACTGGCTTAGAGACAACTCCTTCAACTGGTTTGTCACCAAGTCTGTAGACTTATGATTTGGAGAGCCTATGATTCCATCGGCATAAGGCCTAGGCTTTTGTCTAGGGTCATAATTTGACCTTATCACGTCAGGAAGAATTTCATATAACATACCAGATTGAGCATATATGAGGTCCAACTGTTGGGCTTTGAAAATAGCATCTTCCTCAGATTTTACCCCAGATGTAGAAACATCCTTCGAAATATAAGACAATAGGTATTAAAGGAACCACTCCAACAAAAAAATTGGAGGAATGTAGGCTTTAATCAACCTCTTCCGTCTATGCCACTCTTGCATATGGTTTGAGATATGTGTGGCCTTATCTTGGCAGAAGGTCGAAAAAAGTTCTATGTCGGCCTCATAACGAACCGACAACTAGAAGTGGTTGAGAAAGACCAAAACCATTTGATTAAAATTTTTGTATGTCCCCCCTGGTAGATCAATGCACCATTTCGTTGCAACCCTTATGAGAGTGCATTGAAATAGTCTCAAACGAATAAAATCATCATTAAGGGAATTGGATGAGCACCAAATATGAAAAGTAGTAACATGATCACTTGGATCCTCACCAATATTTCCCTCAAATTTTAGAATGTCCAAAGGAAGCTTGGTGGGGATGGGGGTCCATGACGGGTCGTGATGCACCAGTTCATTCATTAATCTCGACAAATATGGAAAATTAATCATGCCCATAAAAGGGAGTCAGGGTTGTGACATTTGAGCCCATGATCCCGAGAAAGATTGATGTTGAGGGATTGCAGACCATCCAGGGTTCTTGTATACACCATGGCCCTGTCCGGTATGGTAATATCCTCCTCCAAATTGATTCATAAGAGGTTGTATGGGCACCATACCTGTAGGAACAACATAATGAGGGTTATAAATATTTTCCCAAGCTAGAGGAGTTCCAGGCTGGGGGTTTCCCATAGTATGAGACTGACTACTTCCAGGTGGAAATCCGGAGGTTAGAGGTGGATTCGTCATAAAAAATGTGTTGGTCAGAATCGGCGTGGAGGAGGAAGGGGGAAAGGATGAAACATAGGAAGTGGCTTGTCTGCCCGATTGAGTACTCCATCCAGGAGCATTGAGACTAGGATTAGACCTGGGATGGAAAGGAGGTTGGATTCCAACCATAGGATTCGTTTGGGGAATATGAGCTCCACCAAATGAGAGTGGAATATGCGGAGGATCCATGCCCCCAGGTCCAATACTAGGATTTGTATTATTTGTTGGAATGGAAGATGAAATTTGCGATGTCATATTCAGCATACCAAAAGAGAAATGGTTAGAGACCGAATGTATGGATTGAGCATTGTATCCAAGAGTACCAAAAAGAGAGCCAAAAGGTTTTGTTACTATGGGTTGAGTAGCAACCACAGGCCAGATAGGATTAGTGAGGATAACTTATGGCACTGCAACTATAGCGGTTGAAGGATTCAAAGGATTCCCATTAACTATAGAAGGTATAGGAGTTGAGGGACTCCCAGTGTCTTTCAAACTCGACTCAGTACTCATAATTGTATAATCACAAGTCTGGTAGGTGGAGGTATGTGTACCACATTTAATAAATTTATTCCTTTTATAAGGTAAAGACTCAAGATGTGGTGGTAACTTTAACAAACAACGAGACCTGCGAGGAATCTGGTCTGGCTCCATGATGACTCAAGACTTGAGATATAAAAATGAATCCTAGGGCCAACTAACAACCAAACAACACACCAAAATAAACAAAAAGGCCAAATGCACAAAAACATGATATAGTAGTCGAAAAGGGGCCTCCCTCAGTAGAGTAGGTATGCCTCACCCAAGAGAGGCCTAAGGCTCCCTTCAAAAGATCAGAGGTATCAGAATCAATTATAAGGGCCCTCGTGGGATTAACATCGTAGTCAGTCAGATCCTCTTAGAGAGGTAATCCGCCATAAAGGTTGTGTGATGTCCGACCCCTATCTGACTCAGGGTACCTTCAGAATAACCCCTTCAAGTAACCTATGTGGATAACTATGTCAAGAAACTAAAGCCACCACGATATAACCAATGCGCATGCGAATAGTTGTAAGTTGGGTCCACCATATGGGCAGGGTAACAAAGCCCAAAATATTGAAAGCATCGCCTCTCACAGAGGTAAAGGTACTAGCAAGACCCCTAAATAAGAATAGATCCCCAGAAATATCTATGACACTAAGAAGGTATTAGAGGGATATCTCTGCAACCAACTTCGCGCGACCTCATGCTTAACTCTGGTGTGAGTGGAGCATCCTAACGTCACTAATTACACAATGGATTTCACCACTCCCTGGTCAGACACATATGTTTAGTTTAATATCCTTGGAGAAGTTTACTCACAAAATCCTATTCCAAGGTCCTATATCCTATGCTTGTTTGTGTACTCTGAAAAATAAAATAGTTTCTAATCAATTTTAGTTAATCAACGTTACTTTTAATGGCTTTGTTTACTCAAGAGATGTGATCGTGAAACTGATGATATTATGACTCAACATATCAAAGAAATTAATATGAACATAAAGCTAAGTCCTAATCTTCAATTCTCAAAAGATGGTAATATTTTTAAATGAAACCTTCAATGCAACTCTACAATTTCAATAAGATGCAATATTTCCACATATGTCAAGATCAATACTAAACAACCAATAGAAAAAATGCCAAAATGAAAAATGAGCAAAATGTTTTTTTTTTTTTTTTTAGTATTTTCGTATTTTCGATATAAAGAAACGAAAATGCAGTCCCCGAGGTGTAGGACGGTCGATGACAGAGTGTGTTGTTAAGGCACTATGTGATGTTAAAGTCACCTGTTCCAAACCTGTGGGGACAAAAAAAATCCATCCATGTTAAGGGTTGGTGTGGCTCAGGCCGGGTGCGATCCCTGGGTGATTTTGACGGATTAGATGCCCCTGAGTCGTGGTTTCTTAGCCATTGGTTAGTGCCACATGTCACGAAAAAACTAACAAAAAAAAAATGAAAATGCAAGGACTGAAAAGCAACTTGATATACAGACCCTACTGCAGACAAAAAAAGACAAGCAAGTAGGATACGAAGAAACAAACACTCAGACCAAGATTCAAGGAAAACCAATGGAAAATATGATAAGAAAGAAAACCATCCGAAAATTCAACAATAATAAGGTTTCCTATCACTTTGCAAGCACCCAACAGTTAGGACAGATACCCAAGAAGACTCATCAACCATCCAAACTTACCCAACACACACCAAACTTAGCCAATAAGCCTAAAAATTTGATGTATGCGACTGTTTGAGAAAAACTCATGTATGTATGTGCCCTATAGAAGGACAACTCGCGTATGTACGTGTATGTCAAGGGAAAAACCACGTATATGTATTAAAACACTTTCCATGGCAAGGAAAAGGCCAAGAAACTCAGATGCAAAGTAAAAATATGTTGTCAAGCAATCAAGCGATAAGGAAACTCAGGCTAATAGAGAGCAAGTCAAAGATAAAACACTCCAAACCCCAAAACGGAAGATTTAATCCCCAGTATGGATGACAATTCTGTTACGAGGAAAATCTCTCTATGGCATGGGGTAAACCACAACAGGTGGAATGACTACAAAAATTAACTCTAATCCCAAGTATGCTATATAAATGAAAATGATAACAAGATAAGATAAAGATCCTACCTCATTTGGACATTCGATGAATACCACCGTTGAGCACACAACTCAAAGCTTTATACCTGTAACTTTTCCTCAACAACCAATATAGGCAAGCATATGGTGATACTATATAATGTTAGCATACAAAATAGCATAATCCATTAACATACATGAAAAATATTCCCATGGAATAATAATTCAAATATTTGCAAGATATCAATTGGACAAGAAAATAGTATTTCTATTAAAATAATCAATAGAAGTATACAAGTGACAAACTTCTGTGTTGGCACGTCTCAAAACCGAGAAACTAAGTCCCTTCTATTTGGGCATCCACCACTTCAATCTTCCACCAAAGGAAAACTCATATAAAGGAGAGAATGAGGTTCTCCATCAAAGAAGGAAGAGCTTGGGGGTTGAACAATGTGTTCAGACTTTAAAGGATAAAGGGATGCATACTCAATGTGAAGTGAAAATTTCTCTAGAGTATCTTTTCTCTCAAAAATTGAATTATCCCTCTTCCATAGCTTGGATATGGAAATTTATAGCCTTCAAATGGAACTGAAGGGTAGAGTTGGAATGCTTCCAACATATATAAGGTCAAGGATCATGGATCTCGTGACGTGACATGGAAACCTGACACAATTTTTAATTTTGAGCACCAAACTCGATGTATGCGGGCTATAGTGGTGCAACCTACGTATATGCATGTTTTCTAATTGGTAGGGCGTGTATATGTGGAAAACTATAATTTTTTGGCTCTGAGAAGTACAAAAGGGGACTTCAAGTCTGCATAGGGAAATATAAAGGCCATCCAAGCAAGGTCCATGGGGTGAGGCAAAAATTTCTATAACAATCTTCATGCTTCTGATATTTCTCTTATTTGTTTCTCTTCCCTTTTGATATCAATAGCAAAGAGTGATTCCCCTTGACAATATACCTTTTATGAACCATCTCTCTTTGTCTTCATGTGCTTCTCATGTCTTCTTGTCTTGAATACCTCTCTTATGATTTTGTTCTTTCTATTCTCCTTTGACATTGAGGGTAACTACCTCATATGATTTCTCTCCCCCTGTCTTATTTTGCAAAGTCATGTAGATCCATGTGGGGCTTCCTGTATATGTTTTCTTTCCTCTCTTCCGGTGTTTTTTTTTCCATTGGTGCTTCATGTTACTATAATCTAGTGATGTATATGAAAATAATTCATGTTAAGATTGAATTCATTACTTGAATTCAAGTCTTCAAGGCTCGTCATATTCACTAAATTGATATCAATGACATAATCAACCAACAATCTACTCTTGACAGTATAAATATTCAAGATGGTTTCTCTTTGTCTTTTTGTGTCTTTCACTACTAGCCTTCCTATTCGGTTTCACCTGTCAATACACTTTACTTCTAAGTCATAGGATTCACAATGAGTCCATGTTACTTTCTGCAATTCCTTTTGAGATCATTATTTTCATCCATTGTCATTTATCCTCCCTGGTTTATGTCAATTATTTTATTCTAGGCATATCAAATATGTCATGAAATCATCTTTGTCCATATGTCACAAAATTGTCCATGACTCTGCTACTCAACTGCACACGATGTTGACCCATCTTTCACTTTACTATTCTAAAAACTTCTCCAAATCCTACTTCTCAAGTTGAATCAAATATGTCAACCAATCTATCATGAGACATTATGTACCTCTGCCATGAAATCATTATGAATCTGCCTTCTGCAAACAAACACTTCAAACTACTATGATCTGTAATAGTTGCTACTTCTTAGAGTCCCCCTCTTCATCATTCACATTGTTGGGAGTCTCTAATCTGTATGGATTATAAGAATACTTCAAGATGATCTACAACAGGATCATTCCGAATCTCGATATATTCCTTTTTCCTATAGATTTTTCACGATCTCGCACTACTACAAATCCTGAGAGTATTATTTCTGAGAGTTCTTCATTCACATGTACTTCATTCACCTACTCTTTCTTCACTTGTTATTTGTGTTCTTTATTTCTTTTACAAGCCTTCCTGTATATGATATCAATGTTTTATTTCATGGAAGTATCCATCATGCTTCTACAATCACGAGCTATGTGTCCATAGTTGTGGCATTTGTAACATTCAATATTGTATAGAGCCACATTTCCTACTTGAACATTTCTTCCATAGGCTCTGCAATCTATGGCTTTATGTCCAAATTTATTACAAGTAAAACAATAACCAGAAAAGAAACTTAGATACCTAGAAGTGAATGATCTTCTTTGTGATGTAGTTCTTCTGAATTCATTCCTTGGTTGATCACAATACTCTCTTATGTTGTTTCCTCCACAATGATTGAAGCTTCTTTGATACCTAGGGATAGAATATATTCTTTAGGATGAGTCTCTTCTGCAATCATTCCTATTTGAATCGTGTTGACCATGATTCCTTCCTTTGAGAATGTCTACATAATTCTAATCCTTCTCTTCATTCTTGTTTTCTGGAAACCTGTAACACTTCTCTTCAACTTTCATTACTCGTTGTGTGGAGCTTCTTCTCTCTTCGATGTTTTTGTTGGGATTGGTATTTGCATCTTATTTACATGAGGCCTCACTAGTGTATCCAAGACCCGTTTGATTGAATTGTGACCTTTGACAACAGATAATATTTTCTAGTACTTGAGAGCTCTTCAATTTCTTGTTGAGCTTGCCAACTTCAACCCTTAATGTAACATCTTCTTCTTCAATATTCTCATAATATTCTTCCTTCTTCATCATTTGAATCTTCATAACTTCTTTCATTCTCTTTGCTTCTTCAAGTTGGGTCTTCAAGGAGATGATTTCTTCTTCAAGTATTATTTATTGTTGACTAAATTTTGCTTCAAGCTTATTTAAGTCCTCATATATTTCCTTAAGATGTCTTGTCAAAATTTCTTCTCTCTTCTATGCTTCCTTTCTTTATGATACAATTTCTTCCTCCAAACATTGTTTCTCTTTCAACTAATCCTTGATATTTTCTGCAATTACTTTGGCTTCTTCCAACTGATATTTTATATTGATGATAACTTGTTTGACTTCTTTATAACCTTCCTTTAGCTTGATCAATTCTTCCTTGAGAAACTTGTTTTCCCTCTTTTCTTTTCTTAGCTCACTTAAATCCCTGATCAGTTCAGCCTCAAAATACACTATGTCTTATTCGCAATCTTCTTCTTCTGAATTCGAATGACATGATAAGCATATTTATTCTAGTTATATATGTGTATCTTCTTTAGCACGTTCTCGCTTTGTGATGTTATGAAATCCATTGGAATAAATATTATGTTGTTTATCCAAAATTTATTTGGCTGATAAACATTTTCCCACTTTGTCTTTTGCTGGATCAGGTAATCCTTCCAAGATGAAATCCATTGCTATTTTTTTTGTTTCTTTTTAATTCCTTCTTGGATGTAGTTTTGGGTTTCTTTGAAGCATTGTATCCTGTAATGAATGAGTAACAAGCATTATACCCTTGTGCCTCTAAAAATGTTTTCATTCTTGTGCTCCACATATCATAGTTCTAATAATTCTGACCATCAAATCTTGGTGTTCCATTATATGTGTATCTATTATCCATTATCTACCTTCCAACGGTTAGAATGATTCTTTAAGGACCCGCTCTGATATCAATTGTTGGAACATTCACCAATACTG
>ML781023.1:631755-642973 GCA_009831015.1 Picea engelmannii | reverse complement strand
CTTTTAATCATAATATGTAATCATCAATTTTATCAATCAGTTATCACTTATGATTGCATTCAATATATGATAAACATATAACCATAAACAATGCATCACATCATAATCATAAATACACAATACACTAGATATTTATGTGGAAACCCAAATGAGAGAAAACCGCATAATGTTTTATTTTATATAAAACAATTACATTCATAGGAAGCACCAACTTCCAAATTCTCCATCACCAAATCGAAGGAGGATCCAACCCCCTATTTACAGGCTCCAACCTGAAGGAAAATACAACTCCCTAAATTATCTAGCTCCAACTCCCTGTGTTCTCCGGCTCCAAATGGAAGGAGGATACCACCCCTTGATTTACAGGCTCCAACTTGAAGGAAGCTACAACTCCCTGTATTATCCAGCTCCAATCGGAAGGAGGCTACAACCCTTTTTCCTTACCCCTTCCTTCCACCCTAAAATATAAGTGTAGACTCAACTTGTCACTGACACTGTCACTGATAATAAACATGTCACCGATAATCAACATGTAACTGTTTCTTCCACTTTCATTGAAACTATATCTGTCACTAATATTGATATCTCATTATCAACATCATCATCAACTAAAACCATATCCACTCACATAGATCATATAGCAAGATCACCAATCATATTCTAAGATGTGTGTGTCATAAAATCCATCAACCACGTACTAAGATATGTACCATAACATCTATCAATCATGTACCAAGATACATAAACATATACCAAAGTACATCTCAAACCATGTGCCAATATCCAAGATTCTCCTCAAACCATATGCCAAAATCATTTCTTAAGAATGTGCCAAACCATCCAAGATATGTATCTCAAACATGTGCCAAAAAATCCATAGAGAATGTACCAAAGATATGCCAAAATATGTCTCAAGCATGTACCATAACATTCATAACATACCTCAAACCAAGTTATAACATATGCCTCAAGTATGTTCCATACCATCTATGATACAAGCCTTAAACCAAATGAAAACATAATTTTTTATCATGTAGAAGACCTTATGCATATCATCACATACCAATAGACCAACCTGGTGCATATTATCTTCAACAAAATCGAGATAGCATCTTCATTGAATTTTACCTTAGCCTTGCTGGACAAATCCACTCATCACGCAGGGCCTCATGGGATGAGTGTCGTACAACCTGCAGGGGTCAGTTAAATTAGGGTTTCTTAGAAATACTTCTCTCTCCTCTGCGGATATGAGACTTTTCTTTCACACTCCTTCACTGCCTCAGACTCGCTACCTCAGTTCACCAATAGATTACTTTCTCACTTGATAGATATTCAATTGAACTTGTGTGCATATAAATGAGAGGCTTCAAGATGCGTATTTATACTTTCCAAACCAAATCCTTTACTTAACTTTAGGGATGACCTGTAACTTCTTGTTGCAACTACTTTTCTCCTTTAATTAATTTTAGGTTTGACTTGTAACTTGTTGTTGCAACCGTTTAGGGGCTTCTTAACCATACTTCATGGATTCCAACTTCAAGAGGTCATATCTCCTTAACAATGATGAATCATGTGGCATGCCACCTACTGTTGGAAATGAAATGATGAGGACTATACATTTGCGAGGTTTTTTCATGCATGGGAAATGTTCTTCATCCTCATTTTCCTCAAGTATTTTTGAGCTTCATGGCCACACCTTTGGGGCTTCTCAACCACTTAACCACTTAGCCATATTTCCATTGCTTCTTGTAGACTTCTTAAAAGTGTCTTCCCATGAGGGCCATGCTTAAAGATACGCTATAAAGGGACCACTTCAGAAACTTCTCCAAATACACCCATCACTTATTCCTTCAAACAAACCCATCACTTCTAGAGGCTTATTCTGGGTTTAACATGCTTATTCTATGGTTGAAATCAATGATTCTAGACTTCTTCTAAAGTTGAAATATAGGGTTGACATCAATGAAAACTAAATTTCCAACAATCTCCCCCTTTGACATTCATGGAAACACTCATGCTCCACTTGTGACCAATGCTCTCGATCTTTCTCTCTTCATGTTTCTCTCCCCCTTTGACATCAATGGCAAAGGGTAACTCTTTTTGTGGCTTCTCCCCATGTCTTCATGCTTTTGATCTTTCTCTTGTGATTTTTATCTTCCCTTTTGATATCAATAGTATAGAGTGACTCCCCCTAAAATTATACATTCTCTGAACCATCTCTCTCTGTCTTCATGTGCTTCCCATGTCTTCATTCCTATGATCTCTCTCTTTTTTTTTTTTTTTTCTTTCTCTTCTCCTTTGACATTATTGGTAACTACTTCTGGATATTTCTCTCCTCTTGTATTCTTTTTCAATATTATATGTAGATCCATGTGGGGCTTCTTGCATATGATTTATTTCCTCTCTTTCGATGTTTTTTGTCCATTGGTGCTTCCTGTTATTGTAATCTAGTAATTTATATGAAAAACATTCATGTTAAGATTGACTTCATTACTTGACTTCAAGTCTTCAAATCTTGTCATCTTCCTTGAAACGATATCAATGAAATAATCAACCAACAATCATCTCTTGACAGTATAAATATTCTTGATGGTTTCTATCTATCTTGTTGTGCCTTTCACTGCTTGTCTTCCTAGCTGGTTTCACCTATCAATAGGCTTTACTTCTGAGTCATATGATTTACAATGAGTCCATCTTCCTTTCTGCAATTCCTTCTGAGCTCATGCTTTTCATCCACTATCATGTATCCTCTTTGTTTCATGTCAAGTATTATCTTATAGACTTTCCAAATATCTCATGAAATCATCTTTGTCCATATATCACAAAATTGTCTATGAATCTTCTACTCAACTGCACATGATGCTGACCCATATGTCACTTTACTATTATGAAGACTTCATGTGCTCCAAATCTCATAGTTCTGACCATTTTGACCATCAAATATTGGTGTTCCATTATTTGTGTATCTATTACCCATGATCTACCTTCCAATGGTTATAGTGATTCTTGAAGGACCATATTTGATATTAATTGTTGGAATGTTCACAAATATTGTGAGGGGGGGTGAATCAGTACTGAGCACTTTGTACCACTTTTAATCAGAATATGTTGTTAGCGATATTTCTGGTAATGGGGGTAAAATGCGAAGGAATGGGTAAAAAAGCCACTTGTCCTAAGTTCAGGATGCAAATGTGCCCGTGGTAAGCAACAAACGGATCTGGACGGCAGGCATTCGCGCGCCCAGATCAACGACGTACATGGGATTTCAGAGCCCCCCCGCCTTTCTACCTTTAAGCGGAGAGGGGGGGGGGGGTCCGGAATCCGGGGCACATCTCTCCAACAACTACGATCATAGAGCCTGGATCAACGACGTGCGAGGCGATTCTGGACCCCCCCCGCCTTTCTACCTTTAAGCGAAGAGGGGGGGTCCGGAATCCTTGGTGCATCTTTCCGACGACTGCGATTGAAGCGCCCGGATCAATGGCGCACAGGCGATCCTGACCTCTCCCTCCTCTCTGCGTTTAATCAGCGTGGGCCCTTTCCCATCGTGTCAGTCGATGGACCATCCTCCCTCTTGCCATCTGTCCTCCCCTTTTCTGGTCCATGTGGCCCCTTCCCCCATCTCATCGTCCACTCACCACCTGCCATGTGTCATGCTCCCTCCGCTTATTGTCTTTCGCCATATGTCTTCCCCTGCCGCCTCTCTCACACCTCATCGCTGCTTACTTCATCCCCCATGGTTTTGGCCCCACCACTCCTTTTCTGCACCCTGTATTTCACGCTGGCCTCCATGCCTATGCATTAAATCGCTCAACTAATCCAGGTGGCAGCGCGAAGGGTTTTCCACGTCCCAAAGGTGCCGAGTTGGCTGGGCCTTCCTCAATCCCAATGAAGCAGTTATTGAGGTAGTTGGTGGTGGTTAGACATTGCCTCCGCCATAATGGGAAAGTTCGGCGACGGATTAAAGGCACATCGTTTCGCCCACGGAGCTGTCAGGAGTTCAATTGCGTCCGCCGTAGGTGCACGATCATTCAAATATTGCAGCTGCAGATTGTCAGAAGCCATGTAGACGCAATGTGTTTAATGCAACGTCCCAATTTTGTTGCTAGGGTTGTTTTGAGTATATGTAGGTGTTTTCACCATTTTTGTATCTATCGATGGTAGAGCAAAGCTCCCAATTGTAAAGTTTTAACAACCATTCTAGTTTCCCGGTTGTGCATCTGTATCTGAGATTTCTTGTTTTATGACAAACAGTTTTCTTACTCCGTCTATATTTTCATCTCATACCAGAGAGTTCATGATCTAATGATTTGCATGAATTGTTGCAGTTATGTTATGATAAATGATTTGTTGTTACATTATTGTATTCCATGGTCTTCTGTGTTTGAATGTAAGAGGATCTTGTGTTTGGACGCTTTCTCCTCCAGTCTGTTAGAGACCTGATGTTTATGATAGACCTTTGCACTCTTCTCATACAAGTCTTCCCCCTGCTCACCCTTATTACAACTCACTGTTTGGAGTTTATCTAAGACCTCACTTGCCCATGCATGCCTGACCTAGTTTCAGAGTTGAGACGATATTGTTTTGATTTTTCTTCCATTTGATCATCCCTTTATAAACAAATCGTGACATTAAACTGATGGGTGTCAGGCTCTGTTCCTGCAAGCAATCCAACAGTGACTTCTGACGCTAACATTTCTGGCGCCGCTGCCGGGGACGAAGTTGAATATTTTCCTCGGGATTGAACGACAACGATCAACTGATTCTGAAGGTGCATCAAATATCAGAACTATTGAGATTGCTACTGTGCACCTGGCGACTCCATTGTGATGACTCCACTGGGGCGAACCTTCTCTATTAATTGTGGCTTTCAGAGGCAGACACACGCGGTCTCATCCACTGTTGCCTCTAGCTGCACCAGAAGCTGACCCAGAGGTGGTTCTCAGAAGAGGAAAGAGCTTTGTAGAAGAAGTTTCCATCGCCGAAACAGGTAATCCTCCATCTCCTTCTGTGAGAACTCCTTTTTCTACTCCTCAGTTTCTTATTAAACCTCCTTCAGAGGTTTCCCATTTTTTGAATTTTGGGAGTGTTCCTGCTGAGTTTTCCCCTCCTGGTCTGGGATTGGAGGGAGAAATCCTTGTCACTCCCCTCTCCTCTGAAGCTGGACCTTGGCATAGACCTAGGACTACAAAAGATTTCCCCACTCCTGCACAAAGAGGAACACCTACTGACTTGAACTTGTTAGCCTTCTCCTTGAACCCTCTATTGTTCCCCACTCCACTTCGAGACTCACCCCCAGTCGCCCCTTCGCCAACTCCTTCTCCTCCAAGTTCTCCTCCACCTAATATTCCTATGGCTAGTGCTAATCCCCCTCTGAATAGAATGTATGCTAGAGTCACTGCTAGATATGCTCCCTTAATCCTACCCCATCCTATGAATCCTCTCCCTGCTGGAGATTACTTGAAATAGATGCCCAAGTTCACAGGGGAAGGGGATGTAACTGCAGAAGAGAACTTAGCTGGTTTATATAGTTATGCAGACAACCTAAACATTGAAAATAAAGATGTCTGGATGAGAGTCTTCGTACAGATCCTGGATGGCGAGGTGAGGAAATGGTTTAGAGGATTGGCTCCCGGATCTATTGCTGGTATTGAAGCCCTGGATAGTGTTTTCCTGAGGCAGTGGGGAGATAGGAAAGATTGCATGTATTACATGACAGAGTTTGGGTCTCTGAAGAAAATGGAAGGAGAGTCTGTCTCTGAATTCTCCAAAAGATTCAATAAGAGGTATAACAGGATCCCTGCAGAGATAAAGCCCTCAAAAGCCTCTGCCCAAATTTCCTATGCTGGTGCATTTGACCCTGATTTCTGCCTTTTATTGAGAGAAAGAAGAGCCACCTCCTTAGCCCAAGTGCAAGATGCGGCCATAGAAGTGGAATCCAACATATTAGCAGCTGACAGACTGAGGAGCAAGGCTGATGCAAACAGAAGAAAAGGAAAGTCCGAAGCCTCAACTTCTGGCCCATCGTTGCCCCACACTCAAGTGGATGAACTGAACCAGATGATGAAGTTTCTGTCTGAAGAGATGGAGAGACTGAAAGTGGAAAGGAAGCAAATGAATAAAGGCCCTCAGAGCGCCAAAAATAAAGGAGGTTTCAGGAGGCCTAACAATATCGCTCCCCCAACTATGCACAGAGAAAGGGGAAGGGACAGAGAAGACCAACGAATTCAGACCCCCTTACAGAACAATTTTGTGGCCGAAGAGGAAGAAGGGGAAACAAACGAGCTTGAGCCTAAGATCCATTGCTTTGGAGAGACTCCCCCTTTTCCTCATCTGACTCAATCAACATACGAGGAGTCTCACCTAAACAGTCAGCTAAATGAATTAAGCAAGGGAGACAAGGCTAGCGACAGCCGAGGTAGGTATAACCTGAGGTCCGACAAAAAGACAACAACACCTGATATTCCTGAGCAGTCCACTAGAACAGAGAAGCCTGCTAATGAAGTAGCAGACAGTCACAGAGGTAAGAAGGCTCAATCCCTCTCTCCCATTGTCCACCATCATGTTCCTGAAATAAGAGAAATTCCAAAGCTTACATCTTCTTTTAGTTTCGAGCATGAAATTCAAAAGATCAGAATCCCTGTGCCCCTCACCGAGCTAATTAAACATGGAGAATTTAAAAGGCGCTTCTTTGAGCTATTGCAATCCGAAGCATCATCCACTCACACAGACTCTATAAACCTCCAAGACGAAAACCTTGCAGTCATCCTAGGTCCTATGATAAAAGACAGAGATGATTCATCCCCTCCCTTCTACACGTCCTTGAACATACATGATAAAGTATTGCACAACTGCTTGATGGATTTCGGGGCCTCTCACAACCTCATGTCCAAAGCCGTCATGGAAGAGCTAGGGCTAGAAGTCACCAGAGCCTATCATGACCTTTATTCTTTTGATTCCAGAAGAGTTCAGTGCCTAGGAGTTATTAAAGACCCAGTGGTTTCCTTGTTTCAGTTGCCCATGAAGAGTATGGTCATGGATATTGTGGTAGCTGATGTTCCCCCCAAGTTTGGCATGCTGTTGTCAAGGTCTTGGATTAAGAGACTTGGAGGAACGTTGCAGATGGACCTTACATATGCCACCATTCCAGTTTTTGGAGGGGAACACAGGAGATTGTACAGAGAAGCCCAGCTAGCCTACATAGTCAGTGATGAAGAAAACCCCACTAATCACCCCATCTTTGCACTTGACACTGGCTTAGGGTCTAGTTTGTTACAGGTCACTGAGACTCCTAAGGCACCTTTACAGATCAGAAAACAACCCATTCTTAATCAGGAGATGCCTCCTCCAACCACCTCTGTTTGGAAGATGTTCTTTGATGGAGATTCCTCCAGTGTAGGTGCAGGTGCCAGAGTGGTATTCATATCACCCTGTCAAGAGACCATATCTCTGTCATACAAGATGGAATTCGAAATCACCAACAATGGGGCAGAGTATGAAGCTCTTGTTCTAGGTATGAGGGCTGCAAAAGAAATGGGAATAAAAGAGATGGTTGTGTTTGGAGATGCAGAATTGATTGTCCAGCAGGTAAAAAATGTTTATCAGGCCAAGCATCCTCGGCTCAAGAACTACAGGAACGAGGTATGGGACCTAGTTGACAACTTCTTTTTGGATTTTAACATTTCTTTCATTCCGAGGGAAGAAAATGCTTCAGCCGACTTTTTAGCTGTCACAGCTAGTTTTCTTGAGGTTCCTACGCCACCCAGTGTCAGGTCCGATGTTGAAATAAAATATAGACCCTCTGTACCGGACAATGTCAAGCATTGGAGAGTATTTGAAGATGATTTGGAAATCGAAAAATTTCTCCAATCTGTTGATGATTTTTCTGCACTGCACATTGACGAAGATCCTGACATGGAAAGGGACCTCCACCCTGGGGTGTTTTTAAATAAAATCGCTAATCATCAGATTATCCAACTACCGAGCAATTACATCCCGAAAGGACTAGTCCCATTAGAAAGATTGTTCGATGGGAATGATGTGGCAGTAAAGGGTAGAGTTTCAGGTGATGATTTTGAAACAGCTGAATGTAACATTGGCACACCAGAAGATCCCAAGTTTGTCAGGTTGTCAAGAAGTTTGACCGGGGAACAGAGGACTGAATATGCTAAGTTGCTGAGAGAGTTTGCTGATGTGTTTGTTGATGTGTTTGCATGGACCTGCGAAGACCTCAAAACATATGACACATCAGTCATCGAACACAATATTCCACTGAAAGAAGAGGCTAAGCCATTCAAGCAGAAGTTGAGACAGATAAATCCCATGCTGCTACCTGTCATGGAGAAAGAAGTGAAGAAGCTACTAGATGCCCAAATCATCGTCCCCTTGAGATATTCCGATTGGGTGGCCAATTTGGTCCCGGTAAGAAAGAAAAGTGGGGAAATCAGACTCTATGTTGATTTCAGGAACCTGAACAGGAGCTCAAGGAAAGACAATTATCCCCTGCCCAACATGGAGCACATATTGCAGAAGGTCACTGGTGCATCTAGAATATCCATGATTGATGGCTTTTCTGGTTACAATCAGATATCAGTCATGCCTGAGGATAGGGAAAAAAAAACCTTCACCACTCCTTGGGGCACATTCATGTATGCCAAAATTCCTTTCGGACTGATGAATGCAGGAGCAACATTTCAGCGAGCCATGGACATAGCCTTCATCGGGGAGAAAGACCAGTTCGTGGTAATATATCTAGATGATATCATGGTCTTCTCCAGAACAAACAAAGAGCACTGCTGCCACTTGAAGAGGGTTTTCCTAAAGTGTCAAAGGTTTGGCCAATCTTTAAACCCTAAGAAATCTCTGTTCGCTATGAAGGAAGGGAAGCTATTAGGCCATATAGTGTCAGCAGAGGGGGTAAGGATTGACCCTAGCAGGGTCGAAGCACTTCAGACCCTGTCACTTCCCAGATCTAAGAAGGAAGTTCATTCCTTTTTGGGGAAGATAAATTTTCTGAGGAGATTCGTCTCAAATTTTGCTGAGTTGGTGAAACACATCACATCCATGCTCAGGAAGGGAAATGAAGTGAAATGGGCTATTGAACCCAGGGAATATTTTGGCCAGATAAAGAGGGCGTTGACTGAGGCACCTGTGATAATCAGTCCTGATTATTCTAAATATTTCCTAATTTTTTCTTTTGCTTCTTCTGATACAATAGCAACGGTCTTGTTGCAGAAAAATGATCAAGGGCAAGAGAAACCTATTGCCTTCTATAGCAAGGCATTGAGAGATGCATAACTCTGGTACGAGATCATGGAGAAGCAGGCCTATGCCCTGGTGAAAGCTCTCAAAGATTTCAGAGTCTATGTTTTGCACTCAAAGATCACTGCATACGTTCCTTCGGCCTCTGTGAAGGATATTCTGATACAACTTGACATAGACGGAAGAAGAGGTAAGTGGATTGCCAAGATCCTAGAGTTTGATCTGGAGATTAGGCCCACCAAGTTGATAAAGGGGTAGGGTTTAGCCAGGCTGCTGGCTGAGTCCAATTGCAAAGCTTTGGGGATTAACTTCATCAATGAGCAAGCCGAGTCATCCAGCGAGAGTTCTCAGGGTGCCCTATCGCTGACAGCATGCCCCTGGTACAAGGATATCTTGTACTTTCTGTAAGAATTGAGGCCTCCCGATGGAATGGAAAAAAGCAAGGCGAGAGACTTAAAGCTCAAGGCAGTCAGGTATTGCCTCCTCGACCAAGCCTTGTACTGGAAGGACCCTTTAGGGGTATTTTTAAGGTGCCTGGACCCACAAGAAGCCCAACATGTTACATTTGATTTTCACAGTGGCCTTTGTGGGTGGAATCATTTCTGGAAGACCACAACCCATAAGATCCTCCGAGCTGGGTATTACTGGCCCACTTTATTCCCTGATGTCTGCAGAGAAATCAAAGCTTGCATCAAATGTCAGAAGTTCTCAGGTAAGCAGCAGCTCAAACCTCTGCCATTAAAGCCTGTAGTGGTTTCAACACCCTTTCAGCAGTGGGGATTGGACTTCATTGGAGAAATTCATCCTCCCTCGAGTGGCCAACACAGATGGATTCTGACTGTGACAGATTATTTCACCAAATGGATAGAAGCTGTCCCAACCAAGAGCACTTCTCACAAAGTGATTATCAATTTCCTGGAAGATATATTAGCCAGATTTGGTTGTCTCAGCAGAATTATCACTGATAACGCTGCCCCCTTCAGGTCTGAGCCTCTAGTCAAGTTCTGTGAACAATTTGAGATTTCACTGATTCAATCTACTCCTTATTATCCTCAAGGAAATGGGCTGGCGGAGTCTTCCAATAAAAGCCTGATCAAGCTCATTAAGAAATTGTTGGAAGACAATAAAAGGGCTTGGGATTTAAAGCTCAAATTTGCTCTATGGGCTGACCGAGTGACAACAAAGAAGTCCCTAGGCATCTCACCCTTCCAACTTGTTTACGGAACAGAGGCTGTTTTCCCTACTCAACTCGCCGTATCTGTGGCGAAATTCCTCCAGGACCTTGAAGGAGAGCCTGACCATATGGTCAGAAGGATTCATCAGATGGTGGAAGTGCAACAGATCAAAGAACAGGTCATGGACAGGGCCTATAATCATCAACAGAAGATCAAGCAGGCTTTTGATAGGAACAACAAAAAGAAAGAGTTCAAGCAGGGTGATCTGGTGCTCAAATGGGATGCACCCAGGCAGGACAGGGGCAAGCACAATAAGTTTGATGCCCTCTGGTTTGGGCCTTTCAAGATCCTTGAATTATTTTCAAACAACACTTACAGGTTGCAGGATCTGGAAGGCCAAGAAGTTTTTAGTAGCCCAGTAAATGGGCATTTCTTGAAAAAATGTTTTTTGTGAGCCACAGTCGGCTCTTTTGCCTTGTAAATATTGTTTTTGTTTTTGTTTTTAGTTTAATAAATGACTCCATAACCCAACAGCAAGGCACTGAATCTGCAAAAGTGTTCTTAGAGAATCACTGGGATGACTCTATCCCCCATGGAGCCAAATGTTAGCGATATTTCTGGTAATGGGGGTAAAATGCGAAGGAATGGGTAAAAAACCCACTTGTCCTAAGTTCGGGATGCAAATGTGCCTGTGGTAAGAAGCAAACGGATCTGGACGACAGGCATCTGCGTACCCAGATCAACGACGTACATGGGATTCTGGAGCTCCCCCGCCTTTCTAC
>ML781023.1:598177-631750 GCA_009831015.1 Picea engelmannii | reverse complement strand
AATCTGGGGCACATCTCTCCAACAGCTACGATCATAGCGCCCGAATCAACGACGCGCGAGGTGATTCCGGACCCCCCCTCGCCTTTCTACCTTTAAGCGGAGAGGGGGGGTCCAGAATCCTAGGTGCATCTTTCCGACGACTGCGATTGAAGCGCCCGGATCAATGACGCGCAGGCGATCTTGACCTCTCCCTCCTCTCCGCGTTTAATCAGCGTGGGCCCTTTCCCGTCGTGTCAGTCGGTGGACCATCTTCCCTCTTGCCATCTGTCCTCCCCTTTTTTGGTCCACGTGGCCCCTTCCCCCATCTCATCGTCCACTCACCACCTGCCATGTGTCCTGCTCCCTCCGCTTATTGTCTTCCACCATATGTCTTCCCCTGTCGCCTCTCTCACACCTCATTGCTTCTTACTTCACCCCCCGTGGTTTTGGCCCCACCACTCCTTTTCTACGCCCCGTCTTTCGCGTTGGCCTCCACGCCTATGCATCACATCGCTCAGCTAATCCAGGTGGCAGCGCGAAGGGTTTTCCACGTCCCAAAGGTGCCAAGTTGGTCGGGCCTTCCTCAATCCCAATGAAGCAGTTATTGAGGTAGTTGGTGGTGGTTAGACATCGCCTCCGCCATAATGGGAAAGTCCGACGATGAATTAAAGGCACGTCGTTTCGCCCACGGAGCTGTTAGGAGTTCGATTGTGTCCGCCGTAGGTGCGCGGTCATTCAAAGATTGCAGTTGCAGATTGTTAGAAGCCATGCAGACGCAATGTGTTTAATGCAATGTCCCAATTTTGTTGTTGGGGTTGTTTTGAGTATATGTGGGCATTTTCGCCATTTTTGTATCTATCGATGGTAGAGCAAAGCTCCCGACTGTAAAGTTTTAACAACCATTCTAGTTTCCCGGTTGTGCATCTGTATCTAAGATTTCTTGTTTTATGACAAATAGTTTTCTTACTCCGTCCATGTTTTCGTCTCATACCAGAGAGTTCATGATCGAATGATTCGCATGAATTGTTGCAGTTATGTTATGATAAATGATTTGTTGTTACATTATTGTATTCTCTGGTCTTCTGTGTTTGAATGTAAGAGGATCTTGTGTTTGGACGCTTTCTCCTCCAGTCTATTAGAGACCTGATGTTTATGATATACCCTTGCACTCTTCTCATACAAGTCTTCCCCCTGCTCACCCTTATTACAACTCACTGTTTGGAGTTTATCTAAGACCTCACTTGCCCATGCATGCCTGGCCTAGTTTCAAAGTTGAGACGATATTGTTCTGAGTTTTCTTCCATTCGATTATCCCTTTATAAACAAATCGTGACATTAAAATGATGGGTGTCAGGTTCTGCTCCTGCAAGCAATCCAGGAGTGACTTCTGACGCTAACATTTCTCCCCGACAATAGTGCCAGAAATGTATCATATCATAACCACATATACACAATACACCATAGTTTTACGTGGAAACCCAAATGGTAGAAAACCACAAAATTATTTCTTATATATCAAAATATTACATTCATAGTAAGCACCAACTTCCAAATTCTCCAGCATCAACTAGAAGGAGGCTTCAACCCCCTATTTACAGGATCCAACCTGAAGGAAGCTACAACTCCTTATATTCTCCATCTCCAACTGGAAGGAGGCTCAAACCTGAAGGAAACTCCAACTCTCTATGTTTTCTGGCTCCAACCAGAATGAGGCTACGACCCCCTGATTTATAGGATCCAACCTGAAGGAACCTACAACTCTCTGTATTCTTCAGATCCAACCAGAAGGAGGATACAACCCCTTTTCCATACCCCTTCCTTCCACCCTGAAATATAAGTGTAGACTCAACCTGTCATTGATAATCAACCTATCATCCAACATGTTACTATCTCTACCACTGTCACTGTCATTGTCACTATCACTATATCTGTCATTGATACTGATATCTCATTATCAACATCATCATCAACTAAAACCAGATCCACTCACATAGATCATATACCAATATCACCAATCATGTGCTAATATATGTGTGTCATAACATCCATCAACCATGTGGTAAGATATGTACCATAACATCTGTTATCACCATAACAATTTTCAGATAGGATCCAAGTCTTGGAAATTTAGCGAGGAGCTACATCGCTATGGAAGTGCGATAGTTTGGAGGATAAGGTAACATATGGTGGCATATGGATAAACATAACAGAGGCACGAAAGGTGGGGCCTGGCGAACCGTAGATATTGGAGCGGCCCTGATTGATGGCTGAGACACATATCGGGCGGTGAAATAGCGTGGGATTTAATTATGTGAGAGCGGTTCAGGGAACATACGATGGTTTTGTTTCGTGGACGCATGGAACCACTAGAAGTACATTGGGGCAAAAAGCGGTCTACCCAAAATCATTTTCTCCAACCCCCGATATCAAAAGTTGATGAGACCTGACGGATCGTAGATCTTGGAGCGACCCATATCGATGGCCGAGACACATATCGGGCATAGAATTTGTGCAGAGGATAATTTTTCGAAGGCGGGCTGAGGAAAATACCATGGTTTCATTTCTTGGATGCGTGACGCCATTAGAGGCACATTGGGGCGAAAAACGGTCTACTTAAAACCGTTTTCTCCAATCCCCGATATCAAAAAACGCGAATAAAAGGAGGGCCCGGGTCATTATTCTATAATATTTCAAAGCACTCGAACATTTGAAAAGTGGAGAAAACCCCCCATTTGAAATTAAAGATCAATGGTGAACTAGTTTCACACATTCTCCGTCGAGTTACAGGTATTTTTCATCACGACCACCAACCCTGTCGTTTTATCCGTGAAAGAGCAAGACTCTGCCTCTAAAGAAGAAGCCCTAATTGATAGGGATTCCGATATTTTTGACACAAAAATTACAGTTTCACCCATTTCTGTGTCCAGATCCAATTTGCTAGACAATGTTGGAAAACAAATACCCTTCCTCGAAGCGGCCCAATATTCCATTACCCCTTACCCCGTAGCATTCGTTTTCCCTTTCCCAGTGTTCATAAGATGATGTGCAAAACAGTATTTACAAGAAGAAAATGTCATTCTGAATACGTTAGGGTCAGAGGTCTTATGCAAAATAGTTAGTCTGTCAATTCGACACACCCTCAGCATACCAAAGTCTTCCCCCACTATGTCAGAGCCCTTCAAGGAAGAGAAAATGATCACAGTCTACCGCGAGTGTCCCCCCGAATTAAAAACCCTATTTTTGCAAACCATTGTTAAACCTGAACACCATTCTGAAAGTCTGTCATTACCTACTAGTGTAAGTGTCATGGTTATTGAAGTCCAGTGGGCTTGTTCCCTACTTAGTCAAATTTTAGGGTTGGATAACGAAAAATTTGTAGTAGAAGTCATGTTGGGTTTCCTGTTGACCTTTTTTATGTCAGTGTCTAGCCAGTCGGTTTCTATAAGTTTTGACAAGTTCATCGCTAACAATATGCACCAACAACTGGTAAATTTCAATTCATTGAGACACTTCAGGTACTACACGCACTTGCTGAGAATGCTCTTGGAATCAAATAAGACCGAATTCCCTGAAGCAACATTCATCTTGACTGAATGCAAAAGAATCACCATGCTCATTTTCATAAACAAGATTATGTCCAGGGTTTATAGTCTCATCTTTGGCATGGACCTGCCAAGGGTTTTGGAAGAAATGAAAATCTCTTTACAACATAATCCAGAAAACAGGGTGGGAGATTGGATGTTGTTTTTACAATCTACTGTAATTTGGGTATATAGTTATCAAGAAGGACCTTACCTTTTACCAGTCTTTTTGACTCCCAAAGTTTTTTCCTTAGAGTTCATGAGACACGGGATCATTTCAGAGACAAAGCATTTTCTGAAAACGCACAAGGCATCTAACTTACAATTCCCTTTCATGGTAGGGCCCATTGTGGTAAATACCAGGTCTTTTTTACCTCAGATTCAAGCCAAAATCAATGAATTTGGGTTTACACAGCTACAAGGGAGGAGATATGACCCACACCAGATCATATCTAAGAGAAGACTGATGAGTAGACAAAGCCCCTATGAACATGATCAAGTCAAAGAATTTGATAGATTGGCGAACTTGGAAGCCTGTGAAAATTTGGAAGTCACTTTGCAGCTTGATCATACACAACAAATAGAGTCTTCCCCTCAACAGATCCAGACACAGAAAAATTCTCCAAAGTTGATTATTAAAGCTCCAAAGTTGAGTGTTTATAACAAGAGCAGTAGTTCAGAGGCACTGGGTGCCAGTAGTCAGCAAACTATTCTCAAGAAAATGAAAGTCACACCATCTGCGCAGATAGTAGACCTGGAAGGAGAAGAACCTAAAGAGAAAATGAGCATGGATATGGTGGAAAGTGAAACCAAGAACGAAGAGGCTGGTATAGGAAGCATGCCACAAAGTGAAAGCAACTCAAGGGTTTTTAGAAGCAAGAAACATGTATATAGCAAGACACATGGGGAAATTTATCAGTCCAAAGAAGACTTAATGAACCAGTATGTTGTGAAGGGAAGTATGGCCAATAGTGAAATAAGAGACCTGTTTCCTGAGGTAGAGAGGATCTCCCAACACAAGGCTTCCCTGCTCTCAGTCAGGGATGTGGAAAGAAAGATGTTTAATATAGAAATAACATATGATGATAAAGTGTCTGAAATCAAGATGCATTATGAAAATATTGGTGCCCCAGACAAAGTACAGTTTCTCAGGAATGCCAGTGACATGATATATTCAGACTACCTGAGTTTAGGTCTGAGGGTTTTGAGATTGACAACACATGCACTCAAATTAGATGGTCAATTGAAGCATGAGAAAACATCTAGCAAAGCCTGGAAAACACAGGTCAAAAGATTGGAATCTGAAGGCCCTCAAGGGGTAAAGGCTTCTTTTAGATGAGAAAGATAAGATGATCCAGAGCCTAAAGAAGAAGCTGAAGATTCTCTCCACAGAACATCCACAGACAACAGAGATAGCTACTCTAGAGCAAGAGAAGGAGACATTCAAACAAGAAGCACTGAGTTACAAAGCTAAAGTGTTGCAGCTAGAAAAAGAGAAAGAAAATTGGTTACAGGGACAGGTAGCAACGTCAAGTTTAGGGATACATTTGAACAATTGTTTATCAAGGGCATCCCACCATTTTGGGATGGTAAGGGTAATTTATACAATCAGGAAGACTACATTTCTCTCCTCATTCAGTTTCGAATGGATCATTCCAAATTTGAATCTATGGAGGAAAGTCTGAAAGGCCCAAGTTTGGTAGAGTATTTGGCCTCAGACTTGGAGATTTTGAATCAGTTTAAAACAATGAATATTAGGTTGTCGACTATGTCCTACGCTACGTGCATTGACCTGGAGATTTTGATAAAGGAAATGATGGATTACAATATTCCTTCTGACTCATAGTGGAAGGAAATCGTGCAGCTGGGCAAGATGAAATGCAGTTTTCTCGGAACCAGTAAGTAACCGCCAGGTGTCACCAAACCCGCAAGTTCGACAGAAGATCAGGGAAAGACATATGTCGTAAAGGAAGATGAGCAGTCAGAGAAGTCCATCCCTAGTTTTGAAACATGTTTTTGTTTAATCATTGTAAATCGGTTCATATATCGAGACTGTCAGTTGAAATTATTATAATTAGTTTTAGAAGCTGAAATGTTTCAGTTTCAGCCATTGTAATCGAATTGTATAAATATTGGGACATTTGGATGAATTAATGTTGGCAGAAGTGCAAGGGCACATTTTTTGTTGTTTTGAATTCTATTGTAACTTTCTGAAGCTGAATTGAATATACATGCACAAGCTTTTGAAGCCTCTATGAAAATATTCTAATGGTGGTGATATGATTTTTGTCTTCTCTCATCGTATGTATTTCCCGTGATTATTTATTTCCATTTGCATTGTCTTCTGTTTAAATTGGATAGTTAAAGGCCCAAAATTCATCTTGTGATGCTTTTGGCTTAAGCAATTTAAACTGTGTAATTTTATGCTTAACGAATTCATAATTCATTTCAGTAATTCTCTGATGCAGTTATTTGTTTTCTCTATCTTCCTACACTCTACTTAAATTCAAATATAACTCAGATTCATCGCCTCATTTAGCCTTGATCCTCTAGAGAGTTCTACTGGCTGATCATTGTTTTCATTCTGTTAGCACAAGATTGGTTAAGGTGCCTATATGGATTTTGAGTTTTTATTAAGTGCTAGCTTCAACCAGTGGAAAAAGGCACTACCTATGGTACGGTCAAGGCACCTAAGTAAAATGGTTTTTTCATCATGAAAGAACATACACTACTCTGTACATATTTAAGATTGAAAGACGTTGCATTTTGGCAATGCTACCCAAACCTATATGCAGAGGTAGCGTAAGTAGCACTACGTAATATTTCACAGAGAACAGAAGCTGCATACAAGTGAAACACAGTCGGGTGCTACCTACATGCGTTGCGTAATATTCTAGTTGAAAACGAATTGTGCAGAGTTATTTTACCAGTTTTAAGTCATTAACTTAAAACTTTGATTGTGAACAATTGAGAAGGTATTTTTGAAAACTAGAGGAGGTTTTTGTTCATAACATTCCAAATAACAAAAACCTCTTTGAGTTTTTCAAAATGTGTTATGGTTTGAAATATATTGTATATAGAAATGGTGCTAACCACTCTGCACAACGACGCTACCTAATTTCCTGTAGCGGTCACGGATTTTGATATTTGCCTTGTTGGGAGGTTGCCACCTGTCAAGGAGGATTCAAATGGATTCTCAAGGATCAATTAGATGTCAAGGGACACTTGCACCTAATATTTATCTAATCCAGGTGGATATCGGTGGCCACCCACCTTTCCAGCTGGCTCAAAACAACTTTCTAGCAATTTTGATAATTTACTATTTTTAGCAGTTTTTTGGGTCCTGAACTTCTGGAGCCGTTTTGAGGCCCTAAATGACGTTTTTTTGGGGTATGTTGCAATCACAAAACTTGAACATGAAATTTTGTGCAACTGTTGTAGTCCTTGGATAGATCTTTCCAATGGGCTATCATATGCCTAAAACAAAGATCGTATGCAAAAGTTACGACCCTGGGAAGTTGATGCACTGACTTACCCAAACAGGGCCCACATGACTTTTGGCGCTTCATCTCCTAGGGTTAGGTTTTTGGATGTTTAGGGTTTTTGGAAATCCCGTTTATTGTAAAAATGCCTTGAGAGCCTCATTGTAATCATCTTCTTGCGAATGAGCACAACCGTCACATCTATTCTCAGAGATAAGCCGCTACCATTCCAGCAAGCTTATTTTCCGCTGCATTTTACAGTTTCAACTTATTTCCTTATTGAATAGAAAACCAATTTTACTGTATCTCTGTTATTCTGTGTTAAGCATCTAGTAATAATATGTAGTCATTTTGTTCTACTCATAAAATCCGGATCATTAGCTTCAGCAAAGGCCTCATGCAATGAGGTGGAGACATTTTATTAATGACTTCCAACAAATTCTTGAAAATTAGCAGTTTGTTGGATTTTTGTCTCTTTGATTGTTGCCACCTATTTCCAAGACTTAGAATCCAATGGAGGAGACGGGATTCAACCTCCTTAGTTCATTTAGATGCTATTGTCTATTTAAAGAAGGAAATATCTCTTGAAGAGGGGGATGGATTAGCCAAGAGAGGCTAGAGAGAGTAGGAATAGGCAGTTTTCTTGTGTGTGTTCATTTGTAAGCATGTGGGATTTTTTTTTATTGTAAGCATTACTGCTATTGGAGATTCATGAGAGTTATGATTTCAGATTGTAACTCTTATTTCTATATTTATTCTTATTTGAATATATTACAGATTTGAGGATCAAAGGCTATCAATGATTTATGGATCCCTAAGCAGCAGAGGATCTGCTATATTTTTCCCATCAGTCATTGTTTATATTCAAGTATTTGTTGATTCATTAAATTGAGAGGATATCTATTTACTGAAAATTCTATCTTATGTTTTCCTTCTTCATTTATTCCACCTATTAGCATATAATCTTGTTTCCTGTTAAGCAACTTTTGTGCCTTCGATGAGTGGGATGTTTGTGACTCCATTGCCCATTGGTGTAGCCTACTGATCTGCAATTTTCTGCCCTCTCTCTTTCTTTATCCATCTTGTTGATCCACCTATTCAAAACCAAAGTTATCTTTTACATTATGATGGGTATTGAGCTTACACTTTAGCAGTCAAAGTGTGACTTTCAGTGCTAACATTTTTGGCGCCGTTGTTGGGGACAAATTTGATCAGATTGAAAATCTCTCTGGGAAGAACGACACTGTACATCTCCAGATTTAGATGGTGACTGAAGTTGGACATCTTCAAGACTGCACATTCACCATGGCGACTCCATTGTTCAGAATCTGTTGGTGACTCCACTGGGGATGAGGCAAATCAAATGGCTATGAAGGCTATTCTGGACAGGAGGTTTTCCCCACTCAATTTCTCAACCATAGATGGTTATCCACATCCTGTGCCTCAAATTGATGAATGGAAAGATCTGCTGCCCAGATTTTATGAAGGTGAGGATGACAACCCTTTTGAGCATGTTCATGAATTTCATGCTTTGATGCAGCAGCTTGACATCCATTATGAAGATATATTAATGAAAATTTTCATGTATTCATTGGAAGGCGATGCGAGGCAATGGTATAGAACACTCCTTGCTTCTAGTATTTCCTCTTTGAAGGACTTTCATGATGTTTTTTATTTTCATTGCAAGATAATTTATCCAGCTGAAAGACTTTTTGAGAATTGTTGTGAGAGGTATGCATCATATATTCAAGATTCAACAAGTGATTCCTCTAGAAGTGATGATGAGGGGATGATTGCAGAAAGAAAGGTTTAGATGATGAGTTTCATAATGTTTTTCCTAAATTTGAAGAACAAATGCATCATTCATGTCAAAATCTAGGTCCCCAAGAGAAAGATCAATATGGACAATCCATCATTTCCTTATCTCCTCCTTTTCTCGATTCTTTAAGTCAAGAGGTCATCTTAGATTCAAATTTATTTCATCATGAGAATAGTGTTGCAGCTTGTCATGACCAAATTCATAGCTTATTAGTCCCTCCTATTGTTAATGAACCAATGTGCCATGATTTGCCAAGTTTTGATGACTATGAGGATGTTTTCCCTGAACAACTAGTTGTCCCAGCTATTGTACTAATCCCCTCAGCCATTAATAGTCAAATGGTCATTGATTCACCTTTGTATGATAATTATGAAGATGATTTCCATGAACAGTCTGTTGAAGACCTTATATTAGATAAATACCCTTCCCATCAAAGCAACAATAGCTTGTTTCAACCCTCATGTCATATTTTTGTTGCTGAAAAAGAAGAAAAAGATGATAATCTAATTTTAGAGGGTGAAAAACTGAGAAATTGGGACCATAAGCCAAGCTATGATGAATATCCCTCACAATCAGAATATAAGACAGAAGAATGCAGTTTCCCAACAAATTTTAATTGTGATGAACTGCCCTATCAACCCCCTATTCCTCTTAAACACACAAGCTCAGTTTCATCAAGCAACCAAGATCAAATTCCATGTGATCAGATGAGAAAGGTTGAAATTAAAGAAAGACAAGCATCACTAAGCCTTTTTCCTAATACACCTCGTGATCAGGAGTGGACCAAGTCCATATGCATTGAGGATGAATCATAAAATCAACAAGCCATACAACAACCAAGAACAGTGGAGGAAGGACCTAATGCAATACTTTTCCTTTTTACACAAAGCAATATTGCAGGGGCAAGTATTGATGATGTTTTTCAGGATCCATTTGCAGCCTGTCTGCAAGCAGAAAGTGGGCCTAGGCTCATTGATTTCTTCAATGGAAAGTGTATTGCCAAATGTTTCTTTGGCGTGCCTTCAAGTAAGAATTATCCTTGGTGCTTAAGGAAGCACATTTCAAAGATTCAAATAGTTGAAAAAATGATGAAATGGCTTCATTGGTTGTTTCATGTAACTTGAACGCTTCATTTTCCCAATAATTAGAGTAGGTGTGTGCAATAAGCTTGCTGAACAAGCATCGTTTTCATCATTTTTGTCAGTTTCAGTTTTCATTTTCATTTAGTTTCAGCTGAAGTTTATAGATCAAAGCAGATTTCAGAGGTTAAATGTTGAGAGCATGACTCCACAAGCCCAAAGGATAAGGTACTGAAACTACAAGAGTTCTTAGAGCCTCACAGGGAGGACTCTATCCCCCATGGAGCCTATGTTAGCACAAGATTGGTTAAGGTGCCTATATGGATTTTGAGTTTTTGTTAAGTGCTAGCTTCAACCAGTGGTAAAAGACACTACCTATGGTACAGTCAAGGCACCTATGTAAAATGGTTTTGTCATCATGAAAGAACACACACTGCTCTGTACATATTCAAGATTGAAAGGCATTGTGTTTTGGCAATGCTACCCAAACCTGTATGTAGACGCAACATAAGTAGTGCTACGTAATATTTAATAGAGAACAGAAGCTGCATACAAGTGCAACACAGTCGGGCGCTACCTATAGGCGCTGCGTAATATTCTTGCAGAAAACGAATTGTGCAGAGTTATTTTACCATTTTTGAGTCATTAACTTAAAAATTTGATTGTGAACAATCGTGAAGGTATTTTTGAAAACTGGAGGAGGTTTTTGTTCATAAAATTCCAAATAACAAAAAACTCTCTCGGTTTTTCAAAATGTGTTATGGTTTGAAATATATTGGATATAGAAATGGCGCTACCCACTCTGCACAACAGCGCTACCTAATTTCCTGTAGCGGTCACGGATTTTGATATTTGCCTTGTTGGGAGGTTGCCACCTGTCAAGGAGGATTCAAATGGTTTCTCAAGGATCATTTATATGCCAAGGGACATCTACACCTAAGATTTATCTCCAGCAAAGGCCTCATTCAATGAGGTGGAGACATTTTATTAATGACTTCCAACAAATTCCTGAAAATTAGCAGTTTGTTGGATTTTTGTCTCTTTGATTGTTGCCACCTATATCCAAGGCTTAGAATCCAATGGAGGAGATGAGATTCAACCTCCTTAGTTCATTTAGATGCTATTGTTTATTTAAAGAAGGAAATATCTCTTGAAGAGGGGGATGGATTAGCCAAGAGAGGCTAGAGAGAGTAGGAAGGCAGTTTTCCTCTGTGTGTTCATTTGTAAGCTTGTGGGATTTTTTTTTATTGTAAGCATTACTGCTATTGGAGACTCATGAGAACTGTGATTTCAGATTGTAACTCTTCTATCTATATTTATTATTATTTGAATATATTGCATATTTGAGGATCAAAGGCTGTCAATGATTTATGGATCCCTAAGAAGCAGAGGATCTGTTGTATTTTTCCCATCGGTCATTGTTTATATTCAAGTATTTGTTGATTCATTAAATTGAGAGGATCTCTATTTACTGAAAATTCTATCTTATGTTTTCCTTCTTCATTTCTTCCACCTATCAACATATAATATTGTTTCCTTTTAAGCATCTTTTGTGCCTTTGATGAGTGGAGGTTTGTGACTCCATTGCCCATTGTTGTAACCTATTGATCTGCAGTTTGTTGCCCTCTCTCTTTCTTTATCCATATCGTTGATCCACCTATTCAAAACCAAAGTTATCTTTTACATTCTGATGGGTGTTGAGCTTACACTTTAACAGTCAAAGTGTGACTTTCAGTGCTAACACATTCACTTTCAGAATTTTGATTCCATAGCCCTGAGTGTTCCTCCCCTTCATTGCCAACAACTTTATTAAAAACCTCCAAAACAAACCAAATATAGCCACCGATTTCCAAAGAAATACCAAGTGACATGAGAGATCCCTCTCTGGGTTGAGTAGGCTAGTGCCTCAACTCAAAAGCTGGTTGAAATAGTTACCTCTATCGTTTGTCTATCAGCCGGACAAAATTGACAGAGTGCTAACATTTTGGCATCGTTGTCGGGGACGAAATTGAAAAATATTCCCTGGGAAAAATGACTTAAAGATTTAGTTTGATCCCTGAGGGTGACAATGGATTAAATAACTTATTGGCTAAGATTATTTTTACCATGGAAACTCCGTTACTCAAAGACCAGTTGCTCCACACCCTGTGAGATAGAAATCCTGGCTCCTAATAAAATCCACACCAGGAGCAACCCAGACCCAAAAGCTGCAATCCCTGTGTTTGACCCTGAAAAGCTTGTACGCAAAGGAAAAGAAAATCCAGTAACCCCAGTGTTGCGTCTAGAACAATATATGTCTTTTCCCAAGGACATAGTGACTAGCATTGAAGACCTCGAGTTTGATGTGAAATTTGAGAAAATCCTATTCAGAACTAAGTCTGAATCTTGTTTAAGCGAGACCATCTTTGACGAAAAGAGATTCCAAGATTTGATTCTAGCCGCATCTGTCAGGCCTTTAGTGATCCCCGCTCAGAACCAACAACCACTCCGACCCCTCATAACAACTATGGCAGCCATATTTTCTCCCCTCATACTGCCTGCTCAACTACATGATTTGCCTCAAGATTACAACCTAAGGATCAAACCATATGATGTTGAAGGTAACATATCAGCTCAGAAGCATCTATATTGGTTTAATGATTTCATATTCTTGGAAGAGGTGGACTTTGAATATGTGAAGATGAGGTTTTTTACACAAAGTCTTGCAGGAGAAGTGAGGAAGTGGTTCAAATCCCTTCCACCAGCCAGTATCGCAAATTTCGAAGCCTTTGAGACAAGCTTCCTTGCAAAATGGGGAGATAAGAAAAATCCCCTTAAGTTGTTGACCCAGTACAACAACATGAAGAGATCACCCGATGAAATAGTGCAGGAGTTTTCAGCCAGATTCATGAAGGTCTATAATGCAATTCCTGTTGAGGTAACCCCCCCCCTAAAGTTGCTCAGCTTAGATATGTTGATTCTTTCGAAAGTGACTTTTCTTTATTATTAGGAGAACAAAGATCTGCCACATTGGATCATATGATGATCGATTCCATAGAGGTTGAAGTGAACCTAATGGATTCATGGAAGATGAAAACTAATTCTGGCAGGGACACAAACATAACTCAGGATAAAGCACAACCTTCAACATCACAAACATCAGAGGAAAGGTTTGAGGCAATGATGAGAAACATGGAAATAATGGCTCTGGGTAACAAACCTAACCCTAGAGAACAGGATGATGGTCCACCTAGAAATCCAAGGAGACCAACAATCCCACAGATTAGACAAAGAGAGCAAAGGAATTAGGGGAACCAAGCAAATCAAGCAGATTGGGCAAGTCAGGGAAATCAAGGAAATCAGGGAGATCAACAAATAAGGCTTCCTTTTCAAAATAATTATATAGATGGAAATTATGATGGATATTTTGAAGACAACATGAACTGCTATGATGATAAATAAACATAAGTGTTTTTTACTAAAGAAGAACATGACCAATTCATGGATGTGAGTGAGATATTTTTGCAAGATGAAGAGGAAAGGGTATCAATAGAAAGGGAATATTACGAGACAGGATTGAAAAACACCATCATGCAATTCCAAAGACAATATAACCTTCGAAATCAAAAGGTACCTCCAAATTCTCCAAAGAGAAACCCTCCAAAGGGAAATCCCACGAAAGAAGCTCAGAGTAACATACCTTCTGCAAATCATCCAAAAAAAGATTATGTTGCAAAAGACTCAGTTGTAAAGGGTACTGTAGAAAAAGGGAAGCAGAAAGAAGAAACTCAGAAGAAATTATTGGAAGCAAGGAAAGAAACGGTCACCAAAGAGGTAGAGAAGACTTCATACTCTTTTAATTTTGAAAGTGAGATGGCTAAGATCAAAATTTATATACCATTTAATGAATTAATCAAGAATAGTGAGTACAAAAATTAGATCATCAGGATGCTTAAGATGGGGCAAACCTCTGATACCTTGAATGTACAAGATGATCACCCAACCATTTTATTTGGACCGAGAGTAGAATAAAGCCATGAAAATGAAGAAGTGCCTCCTTTTTATGTAAGTTTGAAAATCCACGACATGACTCTGCACAATGCTATGTTGGATTCAGGAGCATCTCACAACCTGATGCCCAAAGTAGTCATGGACCAATTGGGTCTTGATGTCACAAGACCTTATAAATATATGTTCTCTTTCAATTCAAGAAAGGTGAAATTCCATGGCCTGATCAAATATTTGGTGGTGTATTTGGCACAAATCCTTGCAAAGAATATGGTGATGGACATAGTGGTCGTTGATATCCCTCCAAAATTTGGTATGTTGTTGTCCAGGTCATGGGATGAAAAATTAAAAGAAACCCTCCAGATGGACATGTCATATGCCACTATTCCTATCTTTGGTCAAGAAAGAAGATTGTACAGAGAGTTTTTGCTTAAATACATGGTCAACAACAAATCACAGCCTAGCAATCATCCTATCTATTCAGTGGAAACTGAATTGGGGTCTTCTATTTTCTTCAATGACCTATTCTCCGAAGAAGAGGAAACATAAATCATTATGGCTGAAAAAGACAAGCCCGACCAACAGATAGAAGAATTTTCAGAGCAATAAGATGATGCGAAGGATCAGATATGGAAAATGAATTTCGATGGAGTTGCATGTAGAGAAGGAGCTGGAGCTGGCGTATGGATCAATCATTGCAAAGGAGAATCCAAAATATGTTCTTATAAGTTTTTGTTTGAATGCACGAATAACATGGCTGAATATGAAGCATTAATATTGGGGTTGAAAGTTTTGGAAGAATTGGGTGCCAAAAGAATTTCTATACATGGAGACTTTGAGATAATTACAAATCAAATCAAAGGCATATACCAAGAAAAACACCCTAGACTGAGGGCTTATAAAAATATGGTACTAGAACTCCTTGAGAAGTTTCCAGAATGTAATCTTTCAACAATTCCAAGAGAACAAAATCAGGTTGCTGATGCCTTGGCTAATTCAACAACAGCTTTAAGAGTTCCAATTTTCTCTGAAAAAAGATACAAGGTTGAGGTCAAGTACATGCCAGCGGTACCAGATAATATGAAGCACTGACAGGTGTTCGAGGATGCCAAATAGATAGAAATCTTCCTCAATATGGAGAATGAGTTCAAGAATTTAAACATTGATGATGAATACTGTGACAATGAGGTGGATGCAATTGCTTTCACAAAATAAGGGTATTTTGACAATCATATTGCAGGCAGAGATATCATTCAGCTAAAGAGAAACATCATTCCCAAAGGACTGGTCCCCTTGAAGAAAATATTTGACAATAATGATGTGGCCTGAAGTCCAAAGATTACAGTAAATGAAGGGGATGTGGAAGATTGCAATATTGGGACTCCATAAGATCCAAAAATCATCAAGTTGTCCAAAAAGCTCAGCCCTGAAGTCAAGGAAAGGTATGTCAAATTAATGAAAGAGTTTCCTAATGTTTTTTCTTGGAGTTATAATGAGCTGAAAGTTTATGATACCAGTATAATCCATCATGTTATCCCAATAAAGGAAGATCACAAACCATTCAAACAGAAATTGAGAAGGATAAATCCTTTACTATTGCCTTTGATAGAGAAAGAAGTGAAGAAACTATTTGAAGCCAAAATCATAGTGTCCCTAAGGTTTTCCAAATGGGTGGTGAATCTGGTGCCAGTTAGAAAAAAGAGTGGAGAAATCAGGTTGTGTGTGGATTTCAAGAACCTGAATAAGGTATCTCTTAAGGACAACTACCCATTGCCCAAAATGGATCATATTTTACAGAAGGTGATGGGCTCTCAGAATACGTCCATGTTAGATGGTTTCTCTGGATACAATCAGATTATGGTACACCTTGATGATTAGGAGAAGACAACGTTTACCACACCATGGGGAACATTCATGTATGCCAAAATGTCGTTTGGGATTATGAATGCAGGGGCAACGTTTCAAAGATCTATGGACATATATTTTGCTGATGAAAAAGACAAATTCATTGTTATATACCTGGATGACATCACTGTGTATTCTGCCTCAGATGAGGAACATATCAAACATCTCAGAAGGGCATTTCAAAAATGCAAAAGTTCAGGATCTCATTAAATCCTAAGAAGTCAAATTTCTCCATGGAAGAAGGAAAGTTGTTGGGACACATTATTTCAAAAGAAGGGATAAAGGTAGACCCCAACAGAGTTGAGGGAATCCTAAAAATTGGCATACCTAGAAGTAAAAAGGAAGTACAATCTTTCCTAGGCAAAGTGAATTTTCTGAGAAGATTTATCCAAAATTTCGCTGAAATCATAAATCACATCACCAACATGCTCAAGAAGGGAAATGAAATAAAGTGGATTCCTGAAGTAAGAAAGTCCTTTGAAGTCATCAAGGTGGCATTGACCGAGTCTCTAGTACTAGCCAGTCCTAATTTTGAAAAGGATTTCATATTTTTCTCCTTCACCTCAGAACACACAATTGTTGGTGTTTTACTCCAGAAAGATGACCAAAATTTTAAGAAACCCATAGCATACTACAATAAGACATTGAGGGATGCTCCTTTGAAATATGAAATCATGGAGAAACAAGCATATGCTTTATTCAAGGCGTTGAAATAATTCAGATTCTACATCCTACACTCCCATACCACTTCTTATGTACCTAGTAGCTCAGTAAAAGACATCTTGACTCATCCTGATCCCGAAGGAAAGACGGGGAAATGGATTGCAGTGCTATTAGAATACGATCTTGAAATTAAACCCACCAAGTTGATCAAAGGACAGGGGCTTGCTAAGATGATGGCACAAACAAACTGTGAACTCTTGGGAATAAAATTCATTGCAGACTTGTCAGAGAGTACAACAGAAGAAGAAAAGGTGACTCCACAAATATCCCAGAAATTTCTTGACTCTATATTGTATGAAAATATCATCTTTGTGTTGAAAAATTTGAAGGCTCCTCCGGAATTCAGTAAAACAAAAGCCAGATTCTTGAAATTGAAGGCAACAAAATTTTGTATAGTGAATGAATTGCTATATTGGAAAGATCCAGGAGGGATTTTATTGAGCTGTTTGATAGAAGAAGAAGTAGATTAAACCATTAGAGAGTTTCATAAAGGTGATTGCGGAGGTCATCATTATTGGAAGACAACTGTGCATAAAATTACGAGGGATGGATTTTATTGGCCTATCATTTTCCCTGATGTTTATAAAGAGGTTTCAATGTGCCATGAATGTCAAATCTTTGATGGGAAAGGAAAATTGCAGTCTCTGCCTTTAAAACCCATTTCAGTGGAAGCTCTTTTCAGACAATGGGGCCTTGATTTTATAGGGGAGATACATCCACAATCCTCAGCTCAACATAAATGGATCATGACAACAACATATTATTTCTCTAAGTGGATTGAGGCAGTTCCTACTAGGCAAGCGACAAATGATGTTATCATTCGATTCTTAGAAGACAATATTCTATCTAGATTTGGATGCCCAATCAAGAATATAACAGACAATGCAACAACTTTCAAATCCAATAAAATAGAAAAATTATGCAGTGATTACAATATCACCCTTGGACATTCTACATCATACTACCCTCAAGGGAATGGATTGGTTGAGTCTTCAAATAAAAGCTTAGTCAGAATCATCAACAAATTGCACAAGAGAATAAAAAGGCATGGCACAAAAATCTCATCCATGCACTGTGGGCTGACAGAATATCCCCTAAGAGGTCCATAGAAAAATCCCCTTTCCAGATCGTTTATGGCACTGAAGCAATTTTTCCTACTACATTGGGGTTGTCGGTAATGAGACTGTTGTAGGAGCAAGATGCAGAGACAAACGCCACACGAAGAAGGGTGGATGAAATCATCAGTGTACAACAGACCAGAGAAAAGAATTTCCAGAATGCCCAGCTACGCCAAGAAAAGATCAAAGAGGCTTTTGACAGACATACCAAGGTGGATGACTTTGAACCAAGAGACTAGGTACTAAAATGAGATGCCATAAATGAAGATAAGGGAAAACATGGGAAATTTGATCACCTATGGCTGGGCCTGTTCAAAATTGCAGCATACCGTGGGAGAAATGCCTACTTGTTACAGGAGAGTAATGGATATCTCGTTGGAGGAGGGCATGTGAATGGCAGGTTCCTCAAGCATTATATCATTTAAACATAATGACCCCTTCCATTCATTGTACATAATCATTTTGTGTTTTCCTTTTCGCATGAAGAAGTTGGAATAAAATCAGCATAGTTGAAGCCCGAGGTGAAGGCCCTTAGCTATTCTGGGTAGATTTTGAGTTTTTGAATAAAGACCAGTGGATTCAGATCACATAAATAGACCATATCCCAATGGGTAGGCACTTAGTCTACAGTTCTTTGCTACCTCACAGGGAGGATAACATCCCTAGTTGGAGCCTATGTTATCACCATAACAATTTCCAGATAGGATCCAAGTCTCGAAAATTTAGCGAGGAGCTATATCGCTATGGAAGCACGATGGTTTGGAGGATAAGGTAACATATGGCGGCATATGGATAAATATAGTGGAGGCGTGAAAGGTGGGGCCTAGCGGACCATATATCTTGGAGCGGCTTAGATCGACGGTCGAGACACATATTGGGCGGTGAAATAGTGTGGGATTTAATTATGTGAGAGCGGGTTGGGGAACATACCATGGTTTCGTTTCGTGGATGCATGATGCCACTAGAATTACATCGAGGTGAAAAGCGATCTACCCAAAACCGTTTTCTCCAACCCTCGATATCGAAATTTGATGAGACTCGACGGATCACAGATCTTGGAGCGACCCAGATCGATGGTTGAGACACATATCGGGCATTGAAGTAGCATAGAGGATAATTTTTCGAAGGCGGGCCAGGGAAAATATCATGGTTTCATTTCTTAGACGCGTGGCGTCATCAGAGGCACATCAGGGTGAAAAACGGTCTACTCAAAACCATTTTCTCCAATCCTCGATATCGAAAAGTGCGTATAAAAGGAGGGCCTCGGGTCATTATTCTATAATATTTCAAAGCACTTGAACGTTTGAAAAGTGGCGCAAACCCTCCATTTGAAATTAAATCTCAATGGTGAACTAGTTTTTCACATTCTTCGCTGAGTTACAGGTATTTTTCATCATGGCCACCAACCTTGTTGTTTCATCCGTGAAAGAGAAAGACTCTGCCTCTAAAGAAGAATCCCAAATTGATAGGGATTCCGATGTTTTTGACACAAAAATTATAGTTTCACCCATTTCCGTGTCCAGATCAAATTTTCTAGATAATGTTGGAAAATGGATACCCTTCCTCGAAGTGGCCCAAGCTTCCATTACCCTTATGCCATAGAAGTCGTTTTCCCTTTCCCAGAGTTCAAAAGTTGGTGTGTAGAACAATATTTGCAAGAAGAAAAGGTCATTCTAAATAAGTTAGGGTCAGAGGTCTTATGCAAAATAGATAGTCTATCAATTCGACACACCCTCAACATACTAGAGTCTTCCCCCACTGCGTCAAAGCCCTTCAAGGAAGAGAAAATGATCACAGTCTACCGAGAGTGTCCCCCCGAAGTAAAAACCCTATTTCTGCAAACCATTGTTAAACATGAACACCATTCTGAAAGTTTGTCATTACCTGTTAGTGTAAGCGTCATGGTTATTGAAGTCCAATGGGCTTGTTCCCTACTTAATCAAATTTTAGGGTTGGATAATGACACATTTTTAGTAGAAGTCATGTTGGGTTTCCTGTTGACCTTTTTTATGTCAGAGTCTAGCCAATCGGTTTGTATAAGTTTTTACAAGTTCATCGCTGACAATATGCACCAACAGCTGGTAAATTTCAATTCATTGAGACACTTCAGGTACTACACGCACTTGCTGAGAATGCTCTTAGAATCAAATAAGACTGAATTCCCTGATGCAACATTCATCTCTACTAAATGCAAAAGAATCACCATGCTCATTTTCATAAACAAGATTATGTCCAAGGTTTATAGTCTCATCTTTGGCACGGACCTGCCAAGGGTTTTGGAAGAAATGAAAAGCTCTTTACAACCTAATCCATTAAACAAGGTGGGAGATTGGATGTTGTTTTTACATTCTACTATAATTTGGGTATATGGTTATCAAGAAGGACCTTACCTTTTACCAGTCTTTTTGACTCCCAGACTCTTTTCTTTAGAGTTCATCAGACAAAGGATCATTTCAGAGATAGAGCATTTTATGAAAAATGCACAAGGCATCTAACTTAAAATTCCCTTTCATGGTAGGGCCCTTTTTGGTAAAGACTAGGTCTTGTTTGTCTCAGATTCAAGACAAACTCAGTGAATTTGGGTTTACATAGCTACAAGGGAGGAGATATGACCCGCACCAGAACATATCTAAGAGAAGACTGATGAGCAGACAAAGCCCCTACGAACATGAGCAAGTCGAAGAATTTGATAGATTGGTGAACTTGGAAGCCTATGAAAATATGGAAGTCACTTTGCAGCTTGATCATACACAAAAATTAGAGTCTGCCCCTCAACAGATCTGAACACAGAAAACTTCTGCAAAGTTGAATATTAAAGCTCCAAAGGTGAGTGTTTATAACAAGAGGAGTAGTTCAGAGGCACTGGGTGCCAGTATTCAACAAAATATTCTCAAGAAAATGAAAGTCACACCATCTGCACAGATAGTGGACCTGGAAGGAGAAGAACCTAAAGAGAAAATGAGAATGGAGATGGTGAGAAGTGCAACCAAGAACGAAGAGGCTGGTACAAGAATCATGCCACAAAGTGAAAGCAGCTCAAGGGTTTTTAGCAGCAAGAAACGTGTATATTGCAAGACACCTGGGGCAATTTATCAGTCCAAAGAAGACGTAATGAACCCGTATGTTGTGAAGGGAAGTATGCCCAATAGTGAAATAAGATACATGTTTCTTGAGGTAGAGAGTATCTCCCAGCATAAGGCTTCCCTGCTCTCAGTCAGGGATGTGGAAAGAAAGATGTTTAATATAGCAATAGCAGATGATGATAAAGTGTCTGAAATCAAGATGCATTATGAAAATATTGGTGCCCTAGACAAAGTAAAGTTTCACAGGAATGCCAGCGACATGCTGTATTCAGACTACCTGAGTTTAGGTCTAAGGGTTTCGAGATTGACAACATATGCACTCAAATTAGATGGTCAATTGAAGTAGGAGAAAGAATCCAACAAAGCCTGGAAAACACAGGTCAAAATATTGGAATCTGAAGGCCCTCAAGGGATAAAGGCTTCTTTAGATGAGAAAGAGAAGATGATCCAGAGCCTAAAGAATAAGCTGAAGATGCCCTCCATAGAACATCCACAAACAACAAAGCTAGTTGCTCTAGAGCAAAAGAAGGAGACATTAAGACAAGAATCACTAAGTTATAAAGCTAAAGTGTTGCAGCTAGAAAAAGAGAAATAAAATTGGTTACAGGGACAGGTAGAAGCATCATATATGGATTTTATTGTACCTTCCAATACAGAAGCTGGATCAAGCACTGATGGATTGGTTCAAGCTATGTCCCAAGTAAGTTTACAGACAGGGGAAATCAAGAGCCTCAAAGAGGTCATAGAAAAGCTGAAACAAGAGATGAAAATAAAAGATGAGAAGATGGCTCAATTCCAAAGAGAGAATCAAGACTTGCAAGAGAGAGTAAACAAGCTGAAAACGAGGTTAAAAGGAAAAACATTGTTACAAGGAGATAAACATGTGATTGGGGATGCTATTGCTGCAGAGGCTGCTAAGTTCAGGGTTTATCTGAATTTTATAAATGACAAAGACAGTGTGGCTACCACAGCGCGAAGTAGGTGTACTGTTGCTAATGATTAGCCAAGAAACCCTCAGAATGGGCCCATAACGCTATTGACTTGATGAATTATGTGCCCACTGCCGATCTTCAGACTATTGGGGTAAAGTACAGAACTGCGTTGATCATCTGGGCCAGGAGGATCATTGCTAAGCACAACTTGCTTAAATCGGTTCAAAACAAAGCTATGCAAATGGAGCACAGTTTACAGGAGTTCAAGGATACATTTGAACAATCATTTATCAAGGGCCTCCCACCATTTTGGGATGGTAAAGGTAATTTATACAATCAGGAAGACTACAATTCTCTCCTCATTCAGTGTAGAATGGATCATTCCAAATTTGAAGCTATGGAGGAAAGTCTGAAAGGCCCAAGTTTGGTAGAGTATTTGGTCGTGGACTTTGAGATTTTGAATCAGTTTAAAATAGTGAATATTGGGTTGTCGACTATGTCCTACGCTACATGCATTGACCTAGAGATTTTGATAAAGGAAATGAGGGATTACGAGATTCCTTCTAACTCACAGTGGAAGGAAATCGTGCGGCTAGGAAAAACGAAATGTAGTTTTCCCAGAACTAGTAAGTAACCTCCAGGTGTCACCAAACCTGCAAGTTCAATAGAATATCAGGGCAAGATAGATGTCGTAAAGGAAGATGAGCAGTCAGAGAAGTCCGTCCCTAATTTTGAAACTTCTTTTTGTTTAATCATTGTAAATCGGTTCATATACCGAGACTGTTAGTTGAAATTATTATAATCAATTTTAGAAGCTGAAACGTTTCAGTTCCAACCATTGTAATCGAATTGTATAAATACTGGGACATTTGAATGAATTAATGTTGGCAGAAGTGAAAGGGCACCTTTTTGGTTGTTTTGAACTCTATTGTAACTTTCTGAAGCTGAATTGAATATACATGCATAAGCTTTTGAAGCCCCTATGAAAAGATTCTAATGGTGGTGATACGAGTTTTGTCTTCTCTCATCATATGTATTTCCTGTGATTATTTATTTCCATTTTCACTTTCTTCTATTTAAATTGGATAGTTAAAGTCCCAGAATTCATCTTGTGATGCTCTTGGATTAAGCAATTTAAACTGTGTAATTTTCTTCTTAACGAATTCATAATTCATTTCAGTAATTCTCTGATGCATTTATTTGTTTTCTCTATCTTCCTACACTCTACTTAAATTCAAATATAACTCAGATTCATCACCTCATTTTGCCTTTATCCTATGGAGAGTTCTACCGGCTGATCATTGTTTTCATTCATTGTCAGAATTTTGACTCCATATCCCTGAGTGTTCGTCCCCTTCATTACCAACAACTTTATTAAAAACCCCCAAAACAAACCAAATCTAGCCACCGATTTCCAAAGAAATACCGAGTGACACGAGAGATACCTCTCTAAGTTGAGTAGGCTAGTGCCTCAGCTCTAAAGCTGGTTGAAACAGTTACCTCTGTCGTTTTTCTATCAGTCGGACAAAATTTACAGAGTGCCAACAACATCCATCAACCATGTACCAAGATATGTAAACATATACCAAGGTACATCTTGAACCATGTGCCCAATATCCAAGATGATTATCAAACCATATGCCAAAAGCATGCCTTAAGCATGTGCCAAACCATCCAAGATATGTATCTCAAACATGTGCCAAAAGATCCATAGAACATGTATACAAGATATGCCAAAATGTGTCTCAAGCATGTACCATAACATTCATAACATACCTCAAAACAAGTTTCAACATACGCCTCAAGCATGTGCCATACCATATATGATACAAGCCTTAAACCAAATGAAAACACACCTTTTTATCATGTATAAAACTGGATGCATATCATCATAGACCAACAGACCAACCTAGTGCATATCATGTTCAAAAAACTCAAGATAACATCTTCGTTGAATTTTACATCAACCTCGTTGGACAAAGCTAGTCATCACGCAGGTCCTCATGAGACGAGTGTCGTACAACCTGTGGGGGTGCCTTGCGGGACAAGTGTCGTACAACTTGTGGGGGTGCCTCGTGGCACTCCCTAAGCCTAACCTGCGGGGATCCTTTAAATTATAGTTTCTCATAAACCCTTTACTCTCCTCTATGGTTCTGAGACTTCACTTTTTCACTCCTTCACTACCTCAGACTCGCTACCTCAGATGCCTTGTGGGACGAGTGTCGTACAACCTGCGGGGGTGCCTCATGGGACACCCTAATTCTAACCTGCGAGGGTCCTTTAAATTATAGTTTCTCATAAACCATTCGCTCTCCTCTATGGTTCTTAGACTTCACTTTCGCAATCCTTCACTGCCTCAAACTCGCTACCTCAGATTCGCTAAAAGATTACTTGCTCACTTGATATATCTTCAATTGAACTTGTGTGTGTATAAATGAGAGGCTTCAAGATGCATATTTATACTTTCCAAACCAAGTCTTTTACTTGACTTTAGCGTCGACTTGTAACTTCTTTTTTCAACCACTTTTCTCCTTTAATTAATTTTGGGGTTGACTTGTAACTTCTTGTTGCAACCATTTAGGGGATTCTTAACCATACTTTGAGGCTTCCAACTTCAAGAGGTCATATCTCCTTAACCGTGAGGAACCACGTGGTGTACCACCTACTGTTAGAAATGGAATGACTAGGAATATCCATATATGAGGGTTTTTCATGCATGTGTCATGTTCTTCATTCTCTTTTTCCTCAAGTAGCTTCAAGCTTCATGACCACACCTTTGGGGCTTCTCAACCACTTAACCACTTAGCCATATTTCCAAGGCTTGTTGTAGACTTCTTCAAAGCATTTTCCCATGTTCTCCATGCTTAAAGATATTCCATAAGGGGACCACTTCATAGACTTCTCCAAATACACCCATCAATTATTCCTTCAAACAAACCCATCACTTCTAGAGGCTTCTTCTGGGGTTAAAATGCATCTTCTATGGTTTCAATGATTATAGAATTATTCTAGAGTTGATATCAATGACAACTAACCTTCTAAAAAAATTTGGAAATTTGATTGTCATTGACGTCAACCCTAGAAGAAGTCCAGAAGCCCCATAATCCCCTAGAAGTAATGGGTGATGTCAACCCTAGAAGAAGTCTAGAAGCCTCTAGAAGTGATGGGTGTATTTGAAGAAGTCTCCAAAGTGGTTTCCTTATGGCGTAGATTTAATCATGGCCCTCATGGGAAGATGCTTTGAAGAATTCTACAAGAAGCCCTGTAAATATGGCTAAGTGGTTAACAAGCCTCGAAGGTCTGGTCATGAATCCCAAAGTTGATTGGAGAAAAAGAGTAAGAAGGACATTGTAATTTCATACAAAAACTCCATATATTGATGGTCCTCATCACATTGTTTCCAACTGTAGGTGGAATGCCACGTGGTTCCTCACAATTGAGAAGTTATGCCCTCTTAAATATGAAAACCCCGAAGTATGGTCAAAGAACTTACAAGTTGGCCCTAAAGTCAAGTAAAGGAGGTACTTGGAAAAGTATAAATACACATTAATAACCTCTCATTTTCATCATTCAGTATTTTCATCTCTTAGAAAAATCATAGCAGCAAATTTCAGAGGAAAGATGAAGTGAATAAGGGAGAAATTCCAAGGGAAGATGAAGTCTTGTGATTATGTGTTCTAAGGTATGTTTTTTAAAGGTCATATTACCATTTTTGCTATAATTTTTTTTCTAGAATGATTCATATAGTGAAATATGGAGGTTTTTGATAAGACATATAAATGTACCTTTTGTATGAATATCATCTTATGAGTCGTTGTTCTTTTGGATATACACTATGTGGAAGATAGGGTTTTTGACTAGTCCTATAACTAGTCTTAAAAAGGTGTTCTAGGAAAAATAGTCATAACTTCTTCATATAGGATCCAAATTATATGAGACCAATTACATTGGAAATAGTACAATCTATAGTATTTTTTGTGGTATTTTTAGAATCAAATATCAAATATTGAGCGTGTGGCATCCTGTACAAGTCTGCTCTCCCGAATAGGCCAAAATTCAGGAAGGTCTGCCATTTTTTCTATATCTCCTTTTCAGTGGAAAATCAAGGTGAAAAACTTGGAGGAACTTCAAAGAATATATCAATTAATATTGAGTAAAATTTTTAGAACTTTATTCATTAAAGGTACAAATTTATACTTGTTCGAAGTTAGGGTTTGTGACTAATCCAGAAACTAGTCTCAAACAGGTGTTCGAGATAAATTTAAGAAGTGATGTTGGTGTTTATATGTGGACCCATGTGGACCCAGTTTCTAAGTGGACCCAATTTGATGATGTTGAAGTTGAGGAAGGTATTATGAGCAGAGATCGTATGCATCAAGTTGTTACATGATTAAAGGTATGTCTTTATGTATGTTTTGAGGGTTAAATATTGATTATTATGGTATGTGCTTGAGGCATATCTTGGAGATTTTTGGGCACATGGATAGAGACATATGTTGGTGATTTGGACATATGATTTGAGGTATATATTTGGTACATGGTTTATGGTTTATCATGGATGTTATGGCACATGCTTGAGGCATATTTTGGTACATGCTTAGTACATGGTTTGAGGCATATCTTGGTGATGTTGGGCATATGTTTTGAGATATTTTCTTGGTGATATTGGCATAATTTATTGTGTTTGTATCATCTTTGATGATGATGATGATGTAGTATCTGTATCAGTGACAATGACAGTGAAAAAGATAGTGAAAGTGACAATGATGATGCATCAATATCAATGACAGAGACAATGACAATGGCAGTGATAGGTTGAGTCTCCATTTATATTTTAGGGAGGAAGTAAGGGGAAAGGAAAGGGGTTTGTAGCCTCCTTCCGACTGGAGCTGGAGAATACATGGATTTGTATCTTCCTTCAGGTTTGAGCCTGTAAATCAGGGGGACGTAGCCTCCTTCCAGTTGGAGATGGAGAATCTAGGGAGTTGTAGATTCCTTTAGGTTGGAGCCTATAAACATGGGGGTTGGTGCTGGAGAATTTTGGAATTTGGTGCTTCCTATGAATGTATTCTTCTGACATATAAGAAAGAATTATGTGGTTTTCTCCCATTTGGGTTTCCATGTAAAATTCTTGTGTATTGTGTATCTATGGTTATATGTTATGCATTGTTGAATGGTATTGTTCATAATCTTTTGAATGCAATCATAAGTGATGAATTGTTGATAAGTTGATGATTATATTTTATGATTAAAAGTAGTAAAAAGTGATCAATATTGATTCACCCCATCCCTAGTATTGCTGAATATTCCAACAATTGGTATCAGATCAGGGCCTTCACAAACAGTCTAACCACTAGAAGGTAGATCATGGAGTGCATTGATAATGGAACATCGATGTTTCATGGTTAGGACTATGAGATATGGAGCCATAATATGAGAGTATTTTTATAGGAACAAGGAATTGATGTTTGGCACTTAGTTTTTATAGGATACACTGATTCAAAGAAACCTCCAAAGACTGTAGCCAAGAAGGAATTAAAAAGAAACAAAAAAATAGCAATAGATTCTATCCTGGATGGATTACCTGATTCGGTAAAAGTAAAAGTGGTACAATGTTCATCATCCAAAGAGCTTTGAGATAATCTACATAATATATAATTTAAGGAATATCCTCTTATCACATAGAAAAAACATGTTGATCAAGATAAAGAAGTGTTGAGATAGAACAAGAAGAAAGAAGCTCATCATGTCAGGAAGATTCATAAGAAGGAGAAGAAAGTGAAGTAGATATTCAAGCAGAACTAATCAACACCTTAAATGAGGTAAAAAGAGAAAGGAATAAAAACAAGTCTCTCAAGGAAGAATTCATCAAGCTAAAAGAGGGTTCTCATCATCTGAACAAAAACTTTGAAGAAGTCTATCAGATTATTATAAATCTAAATATCTAGTTGGAAGAAGCCAAAGTGATTGAAGAAACACTCAAATATATATTGGAAGAAAAGGAGTATTTGGAAGCCAAAATAGTGTCTCTAAGAAAGGAAGTATAGAAGAGAGAATAATTTTTGACAAGTCATCTTAAGGAAAGATCTGAGGACTTAAACAATATTGAAGTAGAATTTAGTCAACAAGAAAGAATACTTGAAGAAGAAATCATCTACTTGAAAACTCAACTTGAAGAATAAAAGAGAAAGGAAGAAGTAATGAATACCCAGACGATGAAGAAAGAATAATATTGTGAGAAGCTTGAAGAAGAAGTTGCCACATTAAGGGTTGAAGTTGTCAATCTCAACAAGAACGTTGAAAAGAGAGGAAGCTCCACATCGCCAATAAAGAAAGTTGAAGAGAAGTGTTATAGGTTGTTGGAAAGGAAGAATGAAGAGAAGGCTAAGAGTTATGTGGAAGTCATTAGAGGCCCTAACAAGAAGGAATAATGCAAGCCCTCAAAGGAGAACATTCTAGAAATAGAGAAGACTCAAGAAGAATATTACAAAAGAGATGGATATCAAAGAATACCTTCTACTTCTAGGTATCAAAGAAGCTTCAATCATTGTGAAGGAAACAACAAAAGAGAAGATCATATAAGGAATGAATTCAGAAGGACTACATCACAAAGAATATCATTCACTCACATGTATCGAAGTTTCTTTTCTGGTTATTGTTTTACTTGTAATAACTTTGGACATAAAGTTGTATATTACTGAGCGTATGGAAGAAATGTTCAAGCAAGAAATGTTTATGTGGCCTCATACAATATTGAATGTTACAAATTCCACAACTATGGAAATATAGCTCGTGATTTTAGAAGCATGAAGAAACCTTCCATGAAAGAAAATACCGATATCAGGTACAAGAAAATTTGGAGAAGGAAAGAAAAACAAGAAGAACAGATGAATGAAAAACTCCCAATGATCATACTTAGAGGATTTACAGAGTTGTGAGATCATGATGAATCTACAAGTAAAGAGGAAGATGTCAGAATTCAGAATGATGATCCTACAGTAGAGTAGCCTTATATATTGTTCTAATCCATCCAGCTTGGAGACTCCCAGTAATGTGAATACTGAATAGGGGGAGTCTAAGCATCATCCATTATAGATTGGAAAACTATATTTTAGATAGTCTGAAGTGTTTGCAGAATTTGGGAAGGCATATTCAGAATGGTTTGATGGAAGAAGTGCAAAATATCTCATGAAAAATTCGTTAAGGAGCAGTTTTCAAAACACATCTCATGCAGACTTGCAAAGTTTTATTTGAAGAGCATACTAGTGAACATATTTGATTCAACTTGAGGAGAAGGAATATGTAGTGATCAGTTGCAGCAGATTCGAAGAATATCTCTGAATAGTAAAGTAACAGATGGGTCAACATCATGTGTAGTTAAGTATAAGAGTCATGGATATGTGGTAGTTCTAGAAGACATATGGGCATAGATGAATTCATGAGATATGTGGCAAGTATAGAATACAATAATTGATACGAACCAGATAATATACATGACAGTTGATGAAAGCATGATCTCAAGAGGAATTAAATAAAGACTTGTTGGAATTTTCATCAAGAGGAATGTTCAGTAAATCATACGACTCAGAAAAGAAGCATATTAACAGGTGGAACCATCCAGTCACAGGAAGGAAAGTTGTGAGAGACACAACAATACAAGGGAAAATTATTGAATGATTATGTCATTAATGTCAACTCAATGAAGACATCTCAATCCATGAAGACTTGAAGTCAAACATGAATGATTTTAATATACGTCAGTGGATTACAATAACAGGAATCACTAATGGACAATGAGAAACAGAAGATAGGAAAGAAAGAATATACAAGAACCTCCACATTGATCTACACGACATCTTGTAGAAGAATGTAAGGGGAGAGAAATCGTCAGAGGGAGTTACCCTTAATGTCAAAGAAAGAGAGAAAGAACAAAAGCATGAGAGAATGATTAGAAGCATGAAGACAAAGGGAACGAGATTGTTAAAAGAAGGTATATTGTAAGAGGGAATTACCCTTTGTCATTGATGTCAAAGGGGGAGAGAAATCAGAGTGCATGAATATAAGGGGAGAGAAAAATCAGAGTGTATGAAGACATGGGGAGAAATGGTCAGAAAGAGAGTATGAGTGTTTTCATAAATTCCAAAGGGGGAGATTTTTGGAAATTTGGTTTTCATTGATTTCAACACTAGAAGAAGTCCAGAAGCTCTAGAAGCCCCTACAAGTAATGGGTGATGTCAACCTTAGAAGAAGTCTAGAAGCCTCTAGAAGAGATTGGTGTATTTAAATAAGTCTCCAAAGTGTTCCCCTTATGGATTATATTTAAGTGTGGCTCTCATGGGAAGACACTTTGAAGAATTCTACAAGAATCCCTCAGAATATGGCTAAGTGTTTAAGAAGCCCCGAAGGTGTGGCCATGAAGCCCAAAGTTGATTGGAGAAAAAACGTATCAAGGACATTGTAATTGCATACAAAACCTCCATAGATTTATGGTCCTTATTGTTAGAATATAAAATATGTGTGCTCGTTTTACCATTGACAATACCCTTGTCACCCAATCATAGGCTGAAGCCACCCTCCGAGCACCTTAACCTTGACAAAGAATCACTCCAGAAGCAAACCCTAGGCTAGATAGTCAAACAAAGGGTAGCAGACCTTTCCCCAAGGATAGTGCATCAAAAAGAGATGATCATATAGTCTAAACCCTAGCCAAGAGAGATAGTCCAAGCCAAAACGTAACTACTAGCTCCAACAACTGCACCGACAGCTCTCATCAAACCTGCACACAAGACTAGGCACTGCAGTGCGCACCAGTTGCTGCTCTGCAATTCTGAGACTGTGACAAATGAGAGACTGGCGCCATGTATTTATAGTATTCATGAATAACTACCTGGGCCAACTTCTTATTCTGAGTATCTTTCTGTTCAGTATATTATTATTTCTTCTGGCCGACTTCTTCTCTTGGAGGCTAATAGCCTAATATAAATTATCTTCTTGAGCTAACAAGTCTTCTAGGGTTATTAGCCAATTCATTAGGGTTTCTTCTTGCTTCCCGGAGTATTCTATCCTCGTCAGGTTTACACATGGAGGTAAATACCTCCCGCAGCTACCATAATATCAACACTCATCATGTCATTTCCAATGGTAGGTGTCATGCCACATGGTTCATTACGGTTGAGAAGTTATTCCCTCTTAAAAATGAAAGCCATGAAGTATGGTCAAAGAAGTTACAAGTTGGCCCTAAAGGCAAGTAAAGGAGGTACTTGGAAAAGTATAAATTATACACACTAAGAACCTATCATTTTCATCATTCAATCTTTTCATCAGTTAGCACAATATTGGCAATGAAGTTTAGAGGGAAGATGAAGTGAGGAAAGGTGAAATTCCAAGTGAAGATGAAGTCTAGTGATGATGTGTTCTAAGGTATGTTTTTTAAATTTCATATTACCATTTTCTCTATAGCAGTTTTTATAGAATGATTTAGATAGAGAAACATGGAAAATGTTGAGAAGACATGTCAATGTACCTGTGGCACAAATTTCAGCTTATGACTCGTTGTACTTTTGGATATACACTCTGTGGAAGATAGGGTTTTTTACTAGTCCTATAACTAGTGTCAAACATGTGTTCTGGGTAAAACAATCATAACTTATTAATAGAGGATCCAAATTATGTGGGATCAATTGCATTGGAAACAATCAATCTTTAGTATTATGTGTGGGATTTCTAGAATTAGATATCAAATATTGAGTGTATGGCATTTTGTACAAGTTCGCTCTCCAGAATAGGCCAAAATTCATGAAGGTCTGCCATTTTTGCTATATCTCCTTTTCAGTGATGAATCAAGGAGTAAAACTTGAAGGAATTTCAGAGAAGATATCAAAGAATATTGGGCACAATTTTCATACCTTTATTCATTACAAGTATGGAGTTATGCTTGTTATAAATCAGGGTTTGTGACTAATCCATAAACTAGTCTCAAACAGGTGTTCAAGATAAAATTAAGAAGTGATGTTGGGGTTTATATGTGGACCCAATTTATATGTTAACCTAGTTACTAAGTGGACCGGGTTGTTACATGATTAAAGGTATGTATTTATGTATGTTTTGAGGGTTAAATATTGATGATTATGGCATATGCTTGAGGCATATCTTGGAGATTATTTGGCACATGGATAGAGACATATGTTGGTAATTTTGGACATATGATATATATGGTACATGTTTTATGGTTTATCATGGATGTTATGGCACATGCTTGAAGCATATTTTGGCACATGCTTGGTACATGGTTTGAGGCATATCTTGGTGATGTTGGGAATATTTTTTGAGAGATGTTCTTGGTGATATTGGTATAGTTTATTGGGGTTGTATCATATTTGATGATAATGATTTATCTGTATCAGTGAAATTATATCAGTGATAGTGACAATGATGATGTATCAATATCAGTGACATAGACAGTGATAGTGGCATTGACAGGTCAAGTCTCCATTTATATTTAAGGGAGGAAGGAAGGGGAAATGAAAGGGGGTTGTAGCCTCCTTTCAGATAGATCCAGAGAATACAGGGAGTTGTAGCTTCCTTCAGGTTGAAGCCTGTAAATCAGGGGGTCATAGCCTCCTTCCAATTGGAGCTAGAGAATCTAGGGAGTTGTATCTTCCTTCAGGTTGGATTCTGTAAACAGGGGGTCGGTGCCTCCTTCCAGTTGGTGTTGGAGAATTTTGGAAGTTGGTGCTTACTATGAATGTATTATTCTGATATATAAGAAAGCATTATGTGGTTTTCTCCCATTTGGGGTTCCACGTAAAATTATTGTGTACTATGTATCGATGGTTATATGTTATGCATTGTTGAATGGTATTGTTCATAATATTTTGAATGCAATCATAAGTCATATATTGTTGATAAGTTGATGATTACATGTTCTAATTAAAAGTGGTAAAAAGTGCTCAATATTGATTCACCACCCCCCCCCTCTTAGTGTTGGTGAATATTTCAACGAGTTCTATATCTACAATTGGAAAACACCGAAAGTGGAAAAAAAAAATCAGATTGTGTTTGGATATCTAAGCATGCTTGTTGAACTAGGAATTTTTCAAAAGGTGAAAGTTGGTTTCCTTCTTGTTGGCCACACACATGATTGCATTCATCTTTCTATGAGTGAAGGGCCCTATCAATCCCTTTCCCAAAACTCATCCAGGTGAAACAAGCCTTTGTCAAGTCCTAATGCCAACACTAGTTAGGGTCATATAGCCCATGGATGGATTTCAAAACTAGCCAAGATTCCTTTTCCCCAACTAGTATATGCATTGTCATCACTCCTTCTTTACCTTCTTGACATTCATCCATGTTGATATGCCCACATACAAGCCAAGGGGTATTAGGGAGTTCACCAACCATCAAACACCGAAGTGTTTCACACTCTTATAATTCATTAGGGATGTATATATTGGTTAGTCCTAACAGTCCACCATCCAAATTAAGAAAACATCATACACATCTATGGGATGGATCAAACCCCTTATCAACAATAGCATTGGAAGATTATGGAGAGACCATAATATCAATGTTGCATTTTACCTTAAAATGATTTGAAAAAATTTACTTATCCCTTGACTAAATCATCCATAGGGTAGTGCAAAGTAGGAACCATTTAGTTTTGACTCCTTGAAAATATAAATATTTTTCCCATCCATAGATGTCAACACGTTTTGGAAAACTTATTTTCTTTTAGGGTCATTCAAGCCTTAAACATTCCATGAGGTCACTTTCCTTAGAAAATTACAACATCTTACATCTCCACCTCAATATTCTCGAGGTCCCAGAGAGCATGAAAGGAATTAGTTGCATGAGGTTAGTTCAACCAATAATCACCAATAGTATCT
>ML781023.1:573258-596350 GCA_009831015.1 Picea engelmannii | reverse complement strand
GAGAAACAACTTGATATAGTCTCATGCCCCATCATCTTTCTTTTCATTTTCCATGGGAGGTCACTTTGGTTGATGAGAAATATCTTCATTGAGATTGGTTAGCTCAAGGCCCAACTCCTTGTACCTTGGCCTCGTTGGGCACATGCAAGAAAAAACAATAGAGAGCATATTGCTTTGATACCATTGATCCAAATTATGTTGTGAAAAAAATGAAAGATAACATTATAATACAAAAAGTAACGCATAAATATAGAGAAATCCAAGTTCTATTACTAAAATAATGGTGAATAATTTGTACGAATACATGGTTAGAATGGTGGCATCTATGTATAAGAAGGGATGTGTTTTCTATGCTCATTCACAAAAATCCCATAACAAGAGGTTGAAACTACATATTATAATAATGCCAAAAATCCCTTAGAGACAAGAACCTTAAGATGCAAGAACCCTAACCCTAACATGAATTTAGTGCTAAGAGTTCATGCTACACTAGAAAATATGAGTTGTATGTAAGAAAGGGGAGCCTCATTGGGACCATAAATTTTCACTCGTTGCTTTGTTTTGGGTTTTGTTTAACTTGTTGGAAAGAGAATTTGCACATTGAGCTAAATTCTTGAACTTTGGGTGTTAGAGCTTTAAAAAATGCACGTGAAGACCCCAAAAATGTGTAGGAAGTTCTTGGCCCAAAAATTGTTAGTATCGGGACCATTTCTAAGATGACAATAAATGACCACCTGGACTACAAGGCGTGTCTCACAAGTTTGTTCCTCTCTTTCTCCTCTTAAATCTTAGTCTCCATTTGGTTTCTTGATTGCTTTAAAGAGTAGATTAAGTCATCATGTTGTCTTCTCTTTAATGTGCTAATCCACTTTTTGTGGAAGGGGTTGGTCTCACATGTTAAAATCTTACTATTGAAACCCCTCCTACCCTATGATGAGACTTAAAAACATCTTGGTTTATATAAAACCTTATGTTGTTGTTATCCTCAATTTCAGTGTTGTTTATTATCTTGCGTATGTTGAAAACTCTTCGAGGGTGAACCCCCTTACCTTGTTGTATTCAAGTTGTTACATATTGTTATTGATACATAAATCTAGCCAAAGGGATCTTGGGTGAGTAACTCTAGATTACAACAACTTAGGATAAGTTTATAACATGAAGTCCTAAGTTAATATCATTTTGAAAAATAAATAAAGAAAAGGAAACGTTATATAGAAGTAAAAGTAAATGGTGAAAAGAAATCAAAAGTAAAAGAATGACAAAGGAAAAGTAAATGAAATAAAAGAAAAAGGCAAGAAGTTGAAGGGTACGTCTCAACGAATGCATAGAGGACCACAATTAAGAAAATTTTAAACATCGCATGTTGGACGGGAGAGTTGAATAAGTAAAATGGGAGTATTCTTTTCAACTTCTTTTTCTTCTTTTGGGGGCTAAGTAGGGCCGGTTATTTTGTGTCTTCTCCTACCTATGGTTGAATAAAGATGGTGGTGCTATAATTTTATATTGATTTCATTACAACATTGTTTAATGGCATAAATATGGATTTGTAATTGAATTTATTTAGTTTTAAATTGAAAATTTTAAAATTGGTATTAATAGGAATAAATATTTGAGTTTGTTATTGTGTGTGAGATTGTAGGTTTATTTTAAATTTTTAAGTTTTAAGTATCAAAAAAAATTACATGAGTATAATAAATCTAAAATATAAATTAGAATAATTTTTATAAAAATAAATATAAGTATTAATGTTTTTCAAATATCTTATAATTCAAACTATGCTTTAATGTTAACTTTGCCCACCCTTTCTTACTAAGACTCATCCAAATTTAATATAAAACCATGATAAATATAATGAATAAATTAAAAATAATTATACTTGGTGGAAGAGATTAAAGGTAGAAACCATTTCATAAGCATTGACTGAGAGAGAAATAAAATGAACTATTTCCTAATATACACTTAGAGATGGGTAAGGTTTTCTAGGGTTTGGACTCATTGAAGGATAGGCCTAAACCATAGATTTAGAATAGGTGGTATGTATCCCTAGATTCATGTGTGGGTCAAAACATTTTGGTATCACCATTTTATTGGGGTGAGTCCTTGTCTCTACCCTTAGGTGATAGATAAAATAATTTACTGAGGTCCAATTTTATGGGGTCTCAAACTAGGGGCTTGGACCTAAAAGTGCTTAAGGATCTAGTGGTACCACCTTCTGGTGGATGGGACTCCTTCTTTGTTGATCCATATGCAGTGGTAGTAGTTTGTACGAGAGTTCCATTGGTGGAGGCTACAACAAGCTAGGTGGATGGTTAGAATGACACCAAGGTTGCTTTGAGTATACCTGTAGTTTCTTCGAGTTCAAGATTGAATGGATTGGTGCATGACTGTGGTGTTTGTCTACCTTATGGGTCATGTCTTGGCAGTGAAAATGGTGTGCATAGATTAGGAATTTCAAAAAAAGTTTCAAATGGTATGTGTTTTGACACCCAAACATTTATGCATGTGACTTTAAGTGACTCCAGTGTAGGTAGATCCATAGGGGGTGTAAATATTTCTCTAGCCAAAGCTACATTTATTTCGAGTGCTGCTCAATTTGTGTCTTTGGTGGTTGTGGCATCGAAGTCTTAGATCCACAAGGGGTGCTTCTCCTTGAAGTTTTTCAAGAGGGGTCTAGTGGTTGTGTTACCTCAACAAGTGTTGGGGGTCCAATTACGGGCTCCTTACATGAAGGTATCCATTTGATCCTTAGCTTTATATGGTGCCTTGGAAGTGGTATTGGGGTTGAATAGGTGGTGGGAGGAGAAGATTCATCTAAAAAGAGGAAGAATAAGTATATAAAGTTGAAACCTAATCAAACTAAGCTAGTTTTGGGGGGTGATATTAGGATGCACGAAGTTGTATAAATGGCCTCCAAAGATCTAGTTGGTTGATTCTTGGGAAGAAGGATGGGTGAGTCTGTGCTAAAGTCCTGGTTAAAGGATTTGTGGGAGCCAATTTTAGGATATATGCCCAAATTATTTGTATTGGCTCAAGGGTGGATGGGTTTTATTTTTCACTTGGAGGAGAACGTTAAAAGGGTTATGGATTCTTGCTAGAAATGGGTTTGACCGTGATGTTCTTGAAAAGGTGGTCACCCTTTTTCAGTGTTAGTTTTGAGAGATCGAACTGTTAGTTTTTGTATCTTGGAGGTACTTCTGCATTGGCGGTGCCCAACATGCAGAAGTGACTGAGCAAATGTCTCTCTCTAGTGACTTTATAAAGTGAGTTTATAAAGTGATTTTATAAAGTTAGGGTCTTTTATTATTTAATGATTAAAAGTGACTTTATAAAGTTTGGGTTACTTAAGTGATTTAAGTGAACTCAATGTGAGATTAAGTCACATATTTTGATCTTTAGATGGAAATATTTAATCTTGGCCATTGAGATCTATGGTTAGGTTAGTTATTCATTAATGAGTTATAAAAGGAGCATTTGAGGGATATGGGGCACACATTCCAAGAACATACTTTTGGAAGAAGGGATGAAAGGAAAGAAGAGAATGAGCAACAATAAGGGTGCAAATCCCAAGAAGAAAAGGGGGCATGCATCCCGAGAAAGCTACAACATTTAATAGATAGTTCGTACAACACATTTATGAGGGTCGTACTAAAAATTGAGGGTTGCGCAGTAGTGTTTTAGTGCACATAAATTGAGACATTGAGTGGCATGATTTTCTAGAGGGTGCATTTATTGTTGCATGATCATATTGTACATTCTTGTACTTTACAACAATCTGGCACTATTTTCAAGGCACATTTTGGAGTGGGACATGCCATACAAGAGACCGTACAACCATACTCTTTGTTGGCATAGAAATCGAGGTTCAAGCACATAAATAGAGATAAGTACAATGTTGTAATTAATGTTGGTTGTAATGTTGTAAACTCAAATTTTTTTATTTTTGTGAGCTCATTGATAAAATATCTCTCTTGGATTGGTTTCCCCCCTATGGGTTTTTCTAGGGGCTTTTCCCAAATATCTAGTGTCAAATGTGGTGATATTATGTTTGTTGTTCATTGTTATTTCTGCTACTAATTTCAGTTTGCTTAGTCAATGTATTTCTGCTCATAAAATACAGTATAATGTTGTTAATTTTATTGCATTACTGTTGAAGTTATTGGAGGTTGAAATTTGAGTTTGACTAAGTGTGTGAAGTAAGTCACAGTAGATTTTTTACACAAACATTACCCTTATTTGGGTCAATTTACCAGGGCTCCCTATCGAAATTTAGACCCAAGTGGTATTTAAGGAAATCAGTAATTCTTTTGGGATCTTCTATGAGGTAGATATGAGCTTTGCAGATACTAGACTAATGGTCATAGCTAGGATTTTCACTGGTATAGACCTAAGGGAAGGCCTAGCTTTGAAATTGGTTATGAAAAAAGGCAATCATTCCTATACATAGGCTTTGGATTATATTGGACTTCCTTTCAAGTGTGTTTGATTTCATGCTTATGGTCATGTTGCAAAATATTGCTCCATCAATTCTATCCAAAGGCTTGGGAAAAGTAGCAAAGTAACATAAATTGAAATTCAGGAAAGAATGTGGCCAAAGGTGGTGAAGATGTCAAACAAGGTATCTGAGTTTTGAGGCCTAATCTGATTATATTTTCTTATATTATTTGTGCAGAGGACAAGCACAAAGTTGGTCCCTGGATAGATATGAGTCTCTGGAGGTTGAGACATTTTCTTTGGTTGAGGGTGATTCTGACCCGGCTCTTTTGGTGGACTCTTTAGGGTATGCATTAGATGCATCTACACCAAAAGAATGTATGTTGATATTTGAATCAGCTCCCTTAAGCATTATGTCTCCTATTTCTAAGGGTTTTGATATTGTTCATGGGAGTATGGTTAGTTTATTTTAGTGGGAAGTTTATTGGTGGCTCTCTTTTGGGGGTTTCAAGGGTAGGGAAGGAAATTGAAGATGAGATTGATTTTGGAAGCATAGGCCCTAAGTTTAGGGATCAATAATATCAAGGGTTTTTCATACCATCCATTATTAATTTTTGAGGAAAATCATACGTTAGGTGTGTTTGAGAAAGAACAGGTGGATGAGGGAGAGACTAGATATACCCTAAGATCCAAAAAAGAGGAGATTTTTTTATGTGGAGGGGAAAGTGGCAGTGGGTTTAGTTGTCACTGAAGAACCATGCTTGGATATGTATCTGTGCTTGGGACTAGGGACTCCACACTTTTTGGCTCTGGAGAGGGTACTAGAAAAAGGGTGGTTACATGGGTAGAAGATATCAAATAACCATATCTCAAGAAAAGGCACATTTGGAAGTTCAATTAGATAATAAACTATACATAGTGGGGATTTTTAAAGCAATCTATCCCCCTAGTTTATGTTCATAATGATTATTTTATCTTTAAACTGTAGTGGTTTGGGTCACCTTCAAAAAAGAAATCCCTCAAAAGGATTTTAGAGGCCCAAAATACTGGCATTCTTGCGACTAAAAGAAACTATGGGTGAAGGTAGAAAAATATGTGCGGATTTAGTTAAGATGTTAAGAGGGTGAGAATTTATTTTTTTAGATTATATAGGTAGATATGGTGGGTTCATCTTTGTCTAGAGGCCAAGTTTTTTTAAATGTGCTAATTATTGGGATTCTTCCTTAGGTCCATTCTTAAATATGTATTCACGGGACCTAGGGAAATAGGTCATTGTGTTGAATGTGTATGAACCCTATGCAGATAGGTTCCCTTTTTGGGACAGGTTCTCTAATTCAATTTTGTTGGGTCACTCGCATACTATTGTGAGGGGAGATTTGAATTTTTTTTTGGGAAATTTTGATAGAGTGAAGTTACTTTAATGGATCCATTGTCAAATTATTTCATTAGGAGATTGGATGAGTGTGATCTTTTTGTGTTTCCCTAGTTATGCTAAGGCCCACTTAGAGGAACAAAAGGGCATGTGTAGAAAAAATATATAAAAGGATAGAAAAGTTTTTATTGACTAAAGGATTTATGACTAATTAATTAAGGGCCAAACAATGGGTTCATATAGGTGGGGAATCATATCATTTTCCTATTCTTTTGGAGATAGTTATTGGGGGTGAAAATCCCTCTAGCCCTTTCAAATTTATCCCTAAGTGGTTGGAGGATAAGGAATTTATCAAATTATTAAATACCCATTGGGTTCCCTTTGATAGGGAGAGTAGGGAATTTGAAGCAAATTTAAGCTAGATAAAACAAGCTATTGTGAAATGGGCTCATGAAAAGAAACAAAAATATGAGAAGGACTTGAAGGAGGTTGAGATTCGGTTGGAGAACTTATAGTTCCGTGACCTAGCTAGTTTCACCAATGAGGACCACAAGGCTCAAGTATATAAGATGGAAAAAAGGAAAATAATGTCATTGGATGAGAAGTAAACAACATGGAGACTCAAAAGTAGAGCCTTGTGGTTGGAAAAGGGAGATGACAATACAAAATACTTCCAATAGTTTGCAAACTATAGGAAAACTTTAAACACCACATGGAATGTACAAGAGCCTAACGAGGAAATGATTAATAGTTTCAAGGATCTAGCCAGAGCATGTGTCAATCATTTTAGTGGTCTTTTTAAAGAAGAAAATAGAGCTATCAATGTTGAGGTAGTTAAAATGGCTACTTTATTTCCCATGTTGGTATACAAGGATGATAATGTTGTTTTGATGGAAGAGGTTTCTAAAGGGGAACTTCATGAGGTCTTGCAACATTTCCAAAAGGAAAATATTATAAAACTAAATGGATGGCATGTCAAGTTTTTTGGGGTTTTTGTGAAATGTTAGAGGAAGACCTTTTGAGAATTATTGAAGAATCTAGAGAATCGCATAGGATCTTAGGTTCCTTTAATACTACTTTTATTGCTCTAATACTTAAATTATATAATCCTTCTAATTTTGAGGAGTATAGACCTATCTTCTTATGCAATCGTATTTATAAGATAATAAAAAATATTATTGAAAGAAGGGTGAAGGCTCTTCTATCAAAGACAATCTCCCATGAGCAGTTTGGGTTTTGGGTTGGGAGACAAATTCATGAGGTTATGGAGGTGGCTCAAGAAGTTTTTTACACTATCAAAATCAAAATATTTCCTAATATGGTAATCAAGGTTGATCTATCAAAATCATACATCAGGGTTAGTTGGATTTACGTAAGATTGATGCTCATTCATGTGGGATTTAATCTCAATTTTGACAATTAGGTTACAAATTGTGTTACTATCATATCCTTTGCAATCCTAATAAATGGCTCAACTTCGAATTTCTTTAGACCTAGGAGAGTTATTTGACATGGGTGTCCCCTATATCCTTTGTGGTTTCTACTAGTGGCATAGGTCTTGAGTAGAGCCCTTCTTGAGGCAAAATGCAGTAGGATTTTAAATGAATTAGAGTGGGAAGGTTCATACATCACATTTAATATTTGTAGATGGCATTCTCATGTTTTGTGATTGCTCTCGAATGGATGTGTGTAAGCTTAAGGAGATCCTAGATCTATATTGTATGGCCACTAGAATAATGGTTAATCTAATGAAATCCACTATACCTTTTTTGGAGAATTTTATGAGGATAAAAATCAATTTTTATAATTTTTTCCTTTCTTTGAAGTTGAGTTTCAATCAGGTATCAAATATTTAGGTTTTTTTCCTAAATCCTAATAACTACACAAGAGACTGTGGGTGGATTATTTCTAACGTTGAAAGAATACTTTAAGTATGGTGTAATAGGTGGCTTTCTCAAGGAGGAAGGTTGGTGTTGGTGAAATAAGTATTAGAAGTTATGCCTATGTATTCTATGTCTTTGTGCTAGAACAAGTGAGAAGACTCGGTTTTAAATTCCTATGGGTTGGAGACAATTAAAAGAAGAGATTTACATGGGTATATTAGAAGAAGATTCGGTCCCCAAATAGATGGGTGGTTGGGGTATTAAAAATATTCATTGTTTTTCCACAACCCTAGCCACCAAATGTGTGTGGAGAATACTGGAAGGGAAAGTATTATGGTGCAAGATGGTAAGGAAAAAACATATTGAGTCATTGTCTATGGAGGACTAGATTAGATTGGCAAGAAAATATTTCCATAACATATTTATTATTTGGAAGGTTGTCATTTTGGATTTTTGTTTGATTGGGAAATGACTAATTTGGAAGGTAGGGGTTGGAAATAGGGTGAGAATGGGGGATGATACTTGGGTAGGTTGAGATGAAAATTTTAAGATGACTATGTAGATGGTTGAGGCTTTAAGAGTTAGAGGGTTTTACTATTTATACCAAGTGTTTGATCATGAGAATTCAACAATCTTGAGGTAAGAGTGGATTTCTATTGATGCTTTGAGGTTTGTAGGTGAAGAGGGTCAGTTATGGAATAACAATTTTCATGATATATAATGCGGTCATGTTAGGATAAAGGAAAATAATGATGAGATTATATGGTCTAGAAACCCTTTTGGGGGTGGCTATACTCCAAAACTTGGTTATAGAGTGCTTATGGAGAGATAATTCATGCAAGATCAAGTAGGGTGGCTCAAAGGGGTTTGTAAATTCAAGTGTCCTCTCAAATCCATAATTTGTATGTGGTTGATTCTCAAGACAAAAGTTTCAATTTGGGAATTTATGCAAAAACTAAGATGCCAAGGGTTGGGCCAATCCCCTCTATGCAAGGCATGTGATGAAAATATCTCTCATATGCTTATTCAATGGTCAAAATCTGGTGCAATATTTGAACATTTGGAACAAAAATCCTACTGTTAAGACTTATATGACCCTTCCTTTTATCATTTCCCAAGGGATTTGGTTAGCTAGAAATACAAAGCAAGTCTAGGTAGGAGGACCAATAAGAAAGGAGTCTGAAAAATTCAAATGATGGGGGATTAAAAGGTGGTGATTGATTGGATGAGAGGAGCATGTATTTTATAAAAAATTATTTTAAGGCCTATCTATGAGGAGATATTAAACAAAAAGTCTATTATTAATTTTCGATTAATCATGTATACAGAGAGAGGAAAAGAATTGTATATTCATTATCAAAGTATGGCTTGTAGGTGGCTATTGGTTCTTGGCTTATATGGTAAAAACAAGAGGGTGTATAGGCTCCATATGATTTGGGTCCCTTTTTATGAGGCCATGTTTAAAACTCTTACATTTGTGTAGATGGGGTTGTTGGTTTATGTTTATTTTATTTTTGGGAGATAGATCTAGTGATCTCTAGTCTTATATATTGTAATTCTTTACATATGGACTAGATGTATTGAAATATTGTCAATAGAAACTACAAAGGCTATTTTATGGTTTGTTTATATAATTTACATTTATATATCACCGTAGGGTACAGGAAGGACATGGTTCTTAGTGGATTGTAAGAAATTTTATTTCTAAAGTTTTAACATATGATGCAGTGATGAAGTGGTACTTTGGTATACTCATGCTTATGAAAATGTATTGAAAGCTAAAAGGAATTTGAAAAACACAATTTTTTTTAATTAATAAAATTGCATTTTTTTTCTCGAGAAAAAAAATATACACCTAATTTCATGTTTGACCAACATGTTGCATCAATTTAACCTATTCCATTGTTTCACTAATTAAAACAAAGTTGAAAACAAAATGTTTACACAAAGTAAAAAACCAATTCCATTTAATCTTTGGTGACAACAATGATGATGAGCGATGTTGTCAATGACAAGCATTTATTAAGATCAATTTTAGTCAACCAAATCTTTAAAATAAATGAATAATAAAAAAAAAAACTTATTACTTTATTTTATCATATTGTTTTTGTGATCAAATAATATGGAAATAAAATTTCCAAGTTCTTTTTTATATTTTGTGAGTTAATAAGTTATGGAAATAATTTTGAAAACCGTATATAATGCTTATATAGGACATGCACTTTAAGATAAAGTTCTTTTAATCCTTTATTTTGATGATTATGAATCATGATTGTTGTTGTTCATTGAGACCAATTTTGGTTTATCAGATCTTAAGAAAAAATATATGGTATTATTTGGTTTTCTTCAACATTTTAATTCTACACTCAGAAAAAATGGAGAGAAGATTTCCCAAATCTCCATAGTTTTCATGAGTTAACATGTTAAGAAGATTTGTAGTGTTAGAAATATTTTGAAATTGATTTATAATGTGGGCATATGCATGGAATTCTAAGAGAAAGTGTTTTTCATCCCCCACCTTCTTTGTATCACAAAGATGGAAAATTATTCTATACACAACATTTTAGGAATTGTCCAACACCCTATTTCATTATGGAGATCATGAGAATTCATTATTATTTTAGCAATGTAAATTTTCTTCTTTAAACTAGCTATAACAAAAATATACTAGCCATGTAAATTTGGGAAAGAATGTGGCCAAAGGTTGTGAAGATGTTAAACAAGGTATCGAGGTTTTGAGGCTTGATATAATTATAGTTTCTAAGATTATTTGTGAAGAGTTTTAGAACAAAGAGGATCCCTAGATAGATTATGATTCCTCAAAGGTTGACACAATTGCTTTGGTTGAGCGTGATTTTGACCCGGCTCTTTTGGTGGACTCTTCACGACATATGTTAGACACATTCGTGCCAAAAGAAGGTATGGTAATATCTTACTCATATCCCTAAAGAATTATGTCTCCTAATTCTAATGGTTTTCGGGTGGTCCATGGGAGTATGGTTAGTGGATTTGAGGGAAGTTTGTTGGTGTCTCTCTTTTGGGGGTTTCAAGGGTAGGGAAGGAAATTGAAGCTAATATTTTTTTTGGAAGTATAGGCCCTAGTTTAGGGCTCAATGATATTGAGGGTTTTGTCATCCCGTTCATTATTAAGTTTTGAGACAAATGATATGTCAGTTGTGCTTGAGAAAGAAGAGATGGATGAGGGAGAGACTATATATAACCTAAGATCTAGAAAAGAGGATATTTCTGATGTGGATGGTAGGGTGGTTATAGGGGTATAAAATATCATATAACCTTAGCCTAAGAAAATAAAAAATTGGAGGTTCAATTGGGTAAGAAATTGTCCATAGTAGAGTTGCTTTAATGGATCCCTTATTATATTATTTCATTAGGAGGCTAGATGAGTGCAGTCTTTTTTATGTTGCCCCATTTAAGCTAAGGCCCACTTAAAGGAACAAAAGGGTGGGTGTAGAAATAATATCTAAAACGTTAGACAAGTATTTGTTGACGGAAGGTCAAACAATGGGTTGGTACAAGTGGGGCATCATATCATTTTCCTCTTCTTTTGGAGATAGTTATTGGGGGCGAAAATCCCTTTAGCCTTTTCAAATTCAACCCCAAGTGGTTAGAGGATGAGTACTTTATCAAATTAGTAAAGACTAAGTGTATTACCTGTAATAGGGAGAGTATGAATCTACAACAATTCAATTTGAAGAAAAATTAAAGTAGATAAAATAAGTTATTGTGAAGCAGGCTCTTGAAATATATATATATATATATATATGATAAGGACTTGAAGGAGGTTAAGATTCAGTTAGAGATCTTATATTTTTAGGACCTGGCTAGTTTCACTAATGAGGACCACAAGGATTGGGTATCTAAGATGGAAAAAAAAAGGACATTATTGAATGAGAAGGAAACAACATGGAGACTCAGACGCAAAGCCTTGTGGTTAGAAAAGGGAGATTTCAATACAAAATACTTCTACTTTTTTGCAAACCATGGGAAAATGCAAACACCATATAGAATGTACAAGGCCCTAATGGGAAAATTATTACTAGTTTCAAGGATCTAGCCAGAGCATGTGTGAATAATTTTAGTGATCTCTTTAAAGAAGAAAATGGAGTTATCATTGATAAGTTAGTTAAAATGGATACTTTCTTTCCCAAGTTTGTATCTGAGGATGACAATGTTAGTTTGATGGAAGAGGTTTCAAAAGGGGAACTTCAATAGGTCCTACACCCTATCCAAAAGGACAAGAGTCTAAAGCTAGATGGATGACCTATTCAGTTTTTTCTAGGTTTTTACAAAATGTTGGAGGTGAATCTTTTTAGAGTCATTGAACAATCTAGAGAATATGATAGGGTCTTGGTTTCATTTAATACTACTTCCATTACTCTAATACCTAAATCAAACAATCCTTCTATCTTTGAGGAGTATAGAACTATCTCCTTATGCAATTGTATTTATTAAATTATATAAAATATTATTGAAAGAAGGTGAAGACACTTCTATCAAAGATGATCTCCGAAGAATAGTTTGAGTTTTTGGTTGGGAGACAAATTCATGATGTTGTAGGGGTGTCTAAGGAAGTTTTTCACACTATCAAAATCAAAATGTTTCCTACTATGGTAATAAATATTTATCTATCAAACGCATACATCATGGTTAGCTAGATTTACTTGAAATTGATGCACATGCATGTGGGATTTAACCTCAGTTTTTCAAATTGGGTTAAACTGTGTTTTTATCATATCTTTTGCAATCCTAATAAATGGCTCATTTTCGAATTTCTTCATACATGGGAGAGGTATTTGACATGGCTATCCCTTATTTCCTTTGTTGTTTCTACAAGGGAATAGGTATTGAGTAGATCCCTTCTTGAGGCAAAAAATAAACTAGGATTTTAAAGGAATTATAGTGGGAAGGTATTTACATATATCACATTTACTATTTGTAGATGACATTCTCATGTTATATGATGGATCTTGAAGGGATACATATAATATTAAGGAGATACTTGATCTATACTGATGGGTCAATAGAATGATGGTTAAGCTAAGGAAATCCACGGTATCTTTCTTGGGGATTTGTGATTAGGACAAGAGTTAGTTTTTACAATTGTTTCTCATTTGTTTCATTTCTCTGGAGTTGATTTGCAATCAGGTACCAAATATTTAGGTTTTTTCCTAAATCATAATGACTACACAAAAAGAGACTAGAGGTGGATGATTTCAAAGTTTGGAAGAATACTTTCTATATAGTGTAATAGGTGGCTTTCTCGGGGAGGAAGGTTGGTTCTAGTGAAACCGGTATTAGAAGTTATTCCTATGTATTGGGTGTCTTTGTATTTTATTCCCAAAGGTGTGCTTGAATAGGTGAGAAGACTCAATTTTAAATTCCTATGGGTTGGAGATACTGAAAGGAAGAGCTTTCCTTGTGTATATTTGAAGAAGATTGTGGTCCCCAAAGAGATGGGGTTGGGGTATTAAAAATATTCATTGTTTTTTTATAGCCCTAGATGTCAAATGCATATGGATAATAGTGGAAGGGAAAAGTTATGGTGCAAGGTGGTAAGGTAGAATTATATTTAGCCATTTTCTATGGAGGATTGGATTATATCACAAAGAAAATATTTCCATGACACATTTGTTATTTGGAAGGTCATTTTTTTGGCTTTTCCTTTGATTGAGAAATAGTTAGTTTGGAAGGGAGGGGTTGGCAATAGGGTGAGATTGGAGGATGATCCTTCGGTAGGTTGAGATGGAAATTTTAAGTTGCCTAGGAAGATGATAGAGGCTTGAAGAGTTGGACATTTTTACTATTTATACCAAGTGGTTGACCATGATAATTCAACAATCTTGAGGCAAAAATGGATTTCTATTGATGCTTTGGGGTTTGAAAGTGAGGAGGGTCAATTATGGAATAACTAATATCATGCTCTAAAATATATCCATGTTAGGATAAAGGAGAATGATGATGAAATATTTGGTCTAGAAACCATGTTGGGGGTTGCCATACTCCAAAACTTGGTTATAGAGTTGTTGATCAAAAATTTTGATCAACTAGATTTATTGCTCTTGGAAAAATAAAAAAAAATTGTATCAGAAGAAAGAAATTTTGAATGATAATTAGTAGATAGTGTATCCCTCAATCTCATCTTCATCATGCATTTTTTGCAATCAAAATATAATTTTGTATTCTCAATATACTCATGATTTTGTCCAGAAGTCCGACAAAGAGATTGCAAGAAGAACTTTGAAGAATGGAATTTTTTCTAAGTGTTGTTCCCTTATTCCCCTCTCCTTTTTCACCTTACATTTCCCTCTACTTTCTCCTCTCTTCTCATACTTAATCATTTTAACACTTTCCATCTCCTCTCCGTCTCCATAGTTGGTCATTTTTCCTCTCTTATCCCTATGCTTCTCTTCTCATCTCTTACTTAGCCATTTTTTCATTTTCTCACTACTCTCTTATTCCTTTCACTTATCATACTTAGCCATTTTTCTACCTTTCATTCCTTACTCTACTCTCCATACTCTTCTCATACTTAGCCATTTTTCTACTTTTAATTCTTTACTCTCCTCTCCATACTTACTCATTTCTCCCTCTTCCACTCCAGTCTCCATATTCCACACTTAGACATTTTTCTCTCTTTCATTCCTTACTCTCCTTTTCTTACTTAGCCATTTCCACGTTCATGTTCATATTATCATTTTATTTTATTTTTCTTTTCCATTTTCACTTCCATTATTTCATTTTCCATTTTCTTTTTCTTTTTCCCTTTCTCGTTTTCTTCTTATTCTTCTTATTTTCCATTTTATTTTTCTATTTCCCTTTCTTATTTTCCTTTTTCCTTTTGTATTTTCTTTTTCTTTTCCATATTCATGTTATTTCTATATTCCACGTACCATATTTCATGTAATTCCATTATATACCTCCCCAACACTTACCATTTTTTACTCTTTCAACACTTAGTCAAATTTGAGTTATGTGGGAGTAACAATGCAGGGTTGGAACAAGTCTCAGGTTTGCGTTATGTGTGAATAACAATGTAGGGTTGGAACAAGTCGTAGGTCCGCATGCCCACGGGTCTACAATCGCACTACCTAAAAATTACACCTCTTACTTCCACATCCTCCACAATGCACTTTTCACTTGTCACCTTCACCTTTTTCATACTTAGTCATTTTCTTGAAATGTGGATGCACTTACTACCCCATTTACCATTTTTACTACCCCATTTACAATCTTGCATTCACTAATATGCACTCTCCATTCCCCTTTTTTCTCCTCATACCTAGTTTGGAAATCCCACATTCACTAATATGCACTCTCCATTCCCCTTTTTTCACCTCATACTTAGTCATTTTAACCATTTTTTATCCACTCACCTACCTCATTTACCTTCGCATTCCTATAACTCGACAAACCCTCCATTTAATTTTTTAATATTATTTCATCCTAAGTTTCTTCCCCCTTTTCATGGACCTACCATACTAGAACATGTGGCAGTGGCATGGATCCATCCCCTAATGACACGTGACAATGAAGTGGACCAATCCATTAATGACACATAGTAGTGATGTGGACCTACCCACGGGTGACAAATGGCAGTGACTGGGTGATGACATGGGTGCTGATTGGGTTATGACTAGGCTATGACTGGACGCTGACTGGGCCATCAAATTTGAGTTATGTGGGAGTAACAATGCAGGGTTAGAACAAGTCTCAGGTTTGAGTTATGCGTGAATAACAATGCAGGGTTGGAACAAGTCGTAGGTCCGCATGCCCACAGGTCTACAATCGCACTACCTAAAAATTACACCTCTTACTTCCACATCCTCCACAATGCACTTTTCACTTGTCACCTTCACCTTTTTCATACTTAGTCATTTTTTTGAAATGTGGATGCACTTACTACCCCATTTACCATTTTTACTACCCCATTTACAATCTTGCATTCACTAATATGCACTCTCCATTCCCCTTTTTTCTCCTCATACCTAGTTTGGAAATCCCACATTCACTAATATGCACTCTCCATTCCCCTTTTTTCACCTCATACTTAGTCATTTTAACCATCTTTTATCCACTCACCTACCTCATTTACCTTCGCATTCCTATAACTCCACAAACCCTCCATTTAATTTTTTAATATTATTTCATCCTAAGTTTCTTCCCCCTTTTCATAGACCTACCATACTAGAACATGTGGCGGTGGCATGGATCCATCCCCTAATGACACATGACACTGAAGTGGACCAATCCATTAATGACACATAGTAGTGATGTGGACCTACCCACAGGTGACAAATGGTAGCGACTGGGTGATGAAATGGGCGTTGATTGGGTTATGACTAGGCTATGACTGGACGTTGACTGGGCCATCAAAATTTTATTAATTAATGAAACTTTCCTAAGGCACGAGAGTTACACCAAAGTCTCTATAATCTCCTTTGTTCCACATGATGACTATGTAAAACGTTTCATTACAAACATTAAACTCCTCATCACCACAATGCATGTGGGATTTAAGTGGGCGAATTTTAATGAAGGGCTAGAATTGATCCACGAATTTGATGGACGATTGTTGAGCAATGATCTTCAGAAGTTCATAACTCAAGATCTAGGTGTCCGTTTTGGGAAAACTATACCTCACTGGAAATATAATTCGACGAGGAATACAATGGGATATGTTTCAAGGGATTAATTTGACCACAATTCTCTTAGAAATTGAAATAACATCCAGCTACGTTTTCATGGTTTGCTGGTAAATTTCTTTGGAACCTCGACTTCCTGAGGCTATAACTTGAGATCCATAAGTCCAAATCACACTTAGGAAGACTCATTGGAAAGATGGGATGATTAATATTGCTTCTATAGTGGTTTTCATGGCTGAGAAATCAACTATATTGTTCAAAAAATTAAAACACAATCCACTTTTGTTTAAGGAAGTCAGCTTCTAGTTTTGGAATTGAAAATTTATTATATGTCTTTTATAAAGGGATAAAGTGGGTCCCACTTGGAGGCACGAATTCAATGAAGTAAATTCATTAATGAGACTTCGATGAAGTAGTAATTAAAAGTGGTTTAATCCAAAAAGGAATTGTGTGGAAAATTCTAGAAAGACAAACCCTAACTACTTCAAGAACATTCAAAGCATATTTTAAAAAGGAAAGAGAAGGCACAGTCAAGAGGTCAGAAGTCAGAAGTTTCTCTGGTGGTAAAGAGTCTGAAAGAAAAAAATCTCTATATTTCCAAGATTTGGTGGATTGTCCAGCTAAAACTTTTCTCTCTACATCTTCTTCTTTGTTGTCTCTTCCATCAAATCTTCCATGAATGTGTTGAAAACAGGAAGATTTGGGTCTGAGCAGTTCTTTCTCTTTAAATATTTAGTTATCTTGTAACATTTCAGGTTCTTAGAAGAACATCCCCTACTTGTAAAAAGTAGATGCAATTCATTTTAGTTCATGTATTTTTCATTGAGACCTTGTTGAAATTGTTTTAGTTCTCTTGTTCCAGACATTATTGAACTTGTCATATTGGGATATTTTTATAAACTCCTCCTAAAAAGAACTATTTCGGGGTATTACATTAGTGATTTCTCATACTTGAGTTGAAAGCATGTAATTTCAAATGTTTTTACTATCAAAATCTTTGTTTTTTATTTTTTTTGTTAGTTAAATATGCTTGACTTGTGGGATTGGCATGTGGCTGAGATGCCATGACCCAGGGGCATCTAAGCCATCAAAATCACCTGGGAGTGTACCCGTATTGGAACGTACAATCCCTTAACATGGTTGGATTTGAGGTGTCCCCGGGGTTTCGAACCAGTGACTTTCACTTACTGAGTGCCTTAATAGTGCACTCCCTCACCTACTACTCTAGACCTCGAGGACATTTATCAAAATATTTGTTTAGTAATAATGAAGTTATCATTCAAAATTCTTTGAATACATGTCCATTTATTCATCTTGCAAAATTCATAGCAGATCCCAAGTTCATTTTATCTTACAAGAAAGAAAGAATGTTTGTTGAAAGGAGACTCAAAAACCTTGTAGACACAAATCTTTGTTGACACACTTTATCCTATATTTTCTTTAAATGATGTGATGTATCTTTGTATAATTGTATATAAGGGTTGTACATTTGTATCTACAAGCTTTCTTGGAATATATTTTGGGGTTTTCTCTTTAGTACTCACCCTTTACATTCATTGTAGAACCATACAAAGAATCTTCCAACATTTCATCCGAAGAGGAGTACCACATCTATAAAAATGCAGGGGGGTTCTATTCTCGTAAGGTTGACCTTAAGGCCATAACTAAGTCTTTTAGATAAAAAAAATTAGCAACCATACTAGGGAACATTTTGTTTTCAATAAATCTGATACTTTTTAGGATCAGATATTATTGGAAGACTAGAAGTTGTCTAGTTGAAGTTTTGAAAAAAGATCTAGAGATTGATTTGAAATGAATTGTGTTATTTAAAACCTTGTTCAAGGATCACCAAATGGCCTTGAATATATATTGTTGAAACTTCAGTCACAAATCATTTGTAACAATTTTTTTAAAACCAAATAACAATCCAAGGTTTGGGAATATGATATTCCTGGTGACTCCATCATCGAAACTCTAGATTTTGAAGAAAAATGCCTTGGTGACTCCACCAAAAAGATTCAATAATTTCAAGAAGACATATATTATGACTCCTCTGAGGATTTTCTTTCAAGTCATGAAGATATTTACCTTCCTCGTCCAGACCAACATAAATTGTTCAAGTTACAATGAAGGGAGAAGATACCCAGAGAAAGAAACAATTGCACAGAAGTCCACTCAATTTGCAAGAAGAAGTTTATCATGTTATCACTCTGTAATTTCTTAGGATGGGGAATAAATTGACAGAGGTAACCAAAAAACCACTTTTGAAGCTGGGATCTAACCCTACCAGCTTCAGAGAGGGATCTCTTTGTAGGATTTAGATTTGTTTGAGCTTAGAATGTTAGGCTAGTTATGATAGTTCGATGTTTGTTTTTTGAATTGTTGGTTTGGAACAAGGGAATGCCATTGGGAAATGGAGTCAACTTCTGAGATAGATCTGGAAGATTAACACAACAATGTATTTTTTAGGGAACAAAGGCAAAATAAACACAATTTCCAGCAATAGATGGCATTCAGATGATGGCAGGACATAAATAAGAAAATACCATTATAGATGAGAGCATATAGGATGAATTCTCAGATGTACCTTTAGAAGAAAAAGATATAGATTCATGAACAGAGAAACATATACAGATGAATTCTAAACATGAAATATTTAACACAAATACAAGTATTCGCTACATGAATGGAGCATCAGATAAGATGAATTCCAAACATATACTCTCAGTCAAATATTGGGAAAGAATAATCATTAATGAAGATGAGTGTTCCAAAGGGAAAACTCATTGAAAATAAACACCGTGATGAATCTCTGCTATCAGAAAAACTCTTTGTTATTAAAATTCCTAAAAAATTACATAACTTTCAAATACACATGCAAGCCATATTCCCTCCATTCAAACCCCCTTTTACATCAAAAGGCCTCCAAATATATAAGATCCCATCACCACAATAAGATGCCAATAGTTCACTTATTGTTGGCTATAATCATGGATCTCGTTGCATTAATGGAGAACAAATCCCCAACAACTTTACTAAAAATAGTGCATCCGATTTGACAAAAGATCATAGATCTGGAGAAAAATTAGAATCTGGGGTTGTGGTTAGTTTTCAGGTACATCTGGAAACAAATTTGATGGGAGTTGTTGATGATTGGTTTCTTCAATGTCTTCTCTTTGCCTGGTCATTTTGAATTATTCGCCTCCCAAAATTCTGAAAAATGAGGTCCAAATAATTGTTTTATTCTCCCACTCTGAGATATTTTTGTAAAATATGGGGGAGTTTTTCGTATATCATCTTGTTCTAAGCAAAAACCTCTCTCGGTTTTTTGAAATTCATCTTTTGTTGTCCGAGATCTGGGTTTGAAAAAGATGTCTCCAACAAGAAAATCTTGAATCCCGAAATATAGGGCTCAAATATGCTCTCGTTTCTCCCAATATGTAACAGATATGAGAAATTTGGGAGAGTTTATTGTAATTTGGCCCGTTCTGAGAAAAAAATTCTTTCGGTTTCTCAAAATTCATTCTTGTTTTCCCGGAATTTGTCTCGGAAAACGGGTGGTAGAAATGGACAAAAATGATTTTTTAATTGGGGGAAATGGATTTCGAGGGGGGGTTAGAGTGGTAAGTGGTTTAGGAGGGGGGTTGGGGTCCGAAATCACAAGAGAGTGACAAGTGGCAATAATCAAAACGACTTTTCGGACCCCCCCCCCCTCAATTAAAATTCGGATGGCAAGGGGGGGTCCAAAATAATTTACGACCATCGATTTGATTTGTTTTGGGATGGGATATGTGAGTGGAAAATGACATATAAAGTACGGGAGGGGAGACTTAGATATAGTGTATTATTTAGTTTTTGTTCTTTTATTTAATTTTGTTTTATGTTTTAATTTTTATTTGTTTTGTCTTTTATTTGTTTTATTTATTTGTTTTTAATTGTTTTATTTTTTATGGTTTGTTTCTTGTTTTATTTTTAATTATTTAATCTTTTTTATTATTGTTTTGTTTTATACTCATTCTTTATTATTTGGTTTGTTTTTATTTTTATGTTTTAATATCTATTTTTATTTTATTTTGTTTTACGTTTTAATTGTTATTTGTTTTATTTTTAATGTTTTGTTTTAAACTAATGTTTATTTAATTTTTTAATTATTATTTTTTATTTTTATTTATTATTAACATTATTATTATTATACTAACCTAATTACTAACCTACTAACCTAATTTACTAATTATGAATCCTAAACAATGTTCACTAATACTTATTAACTTATTGTTTTTCATTTACCCTAAGCTTGTCTAACATTAATTTTGTGCAGGAATGATTGGCGGGTGAGAAGTGGCGAATAAGATGAATGGACAAGGGAATGAGTGGTGCAGAAGTGAATGAAGGATTGGGAAAAATGGATGGAGGTGCAAAGTCATCCGACGAAACTAGGCAAGCCAGAAGCTTTTATCATGAGAGCAACGACATATAGAAACTGAATAATCAGACTTCCTATAATTTATAGGACCCTAACATAGGCTCCAATGGGGGATGGAATCTCTTTTAAGAGGTGTCAATAACCACAGACCTATGAATATGTAGACCAGTGCCTTATCTATTGGGTTGATCCCAAAAAATTAATCTGCAACATGTACTTGTTATGATCCTTCAACTGAAACCAAATCAAAATGAAGACTTCAATTTGAAATGCACACTAAACTGGAAACTATACTGCAATCTAAAACTGAGACTGAAAAAAATTGTTGAAAGGAATGTTCAAAGAGCTGAGCTTATTTGCACACTGTTATCTACCTTAATCTACTGAAAATTCTGCTGAATCAAATAATACTAAAATGCCAATGAATCCAGTCAAGTAGTTGCTAAAACAAATGGACTGCTTGACTGTTTTTTAGCACAATCAAAAGGACAACTTGACTTCTTGTCCACAAAATCAAAGCTTTAAAGTGTAATGGCAACTGCTGAAAACATGATTGATCATTTAAGCTGAAAAAATCCTCCATGTATTCTGCTACAGGATCAATAAGTGCATGATTAATTACGTTGTCTTCCGGGCCTTTAATGACCAGTTGATCATGGATGATTTCATCATTAGTTATATCCTCAAGGTTAAACCATGATTCTAACTCTACAGTTTCAGTATTGTACTTGAAAGCATAATCCTCATCAATTTGCAAATCAAAAGGTATTACAATTTCTTCTTGTTTTGGAGGAGAAAGATTTTCCAAGAATTGTTTAGGATCTTGGAAATTACATGACTGAATATGAGAATCTAAAAGTTCAATATCCTTCTGAAATATTTCAACAACTAACTCAAGAAAACAAATTTTACCCTTAGGAGAAAATTTGCTTGATTTCAAACAATGAAACAGGGTTGTTGGAAAACTTTCATCAATTGGAAACTCTGCTAAATTATCCTTGAATTATTTTAAAACTTCACAAGATAAAGGATTTTCCACATACCCATTCATCTTGTTTTGCAAGAAATCTGATCAACATGTATTGGAGTTTCCATGAATGCTCTAAAATCTGGATTCTTTGACAGTGGAGTCGCCTTGAAGACTTTGAATCTCTAGATACTTTGAACATAGAGTCACCAAGTGAATAATTCAGCCTTCTTGTATCTGATCATTGTTCACCATCAGTATTCAGATCTGGAACTTGATACACTTTTCCGAGGAAGATCCCCAGTATGGTCTCCACTATGTTATCACTCTGTAATTTCTTAGGCTGAGGAAGAAATTGACAGAGGTAACCACAAAACCACTTTTGGAGTTGGGATCTAGTCTTGTCAGCTTCAGAGAGGGATCTCTATGTAGAATTTAGATTTATTTGAGCTTAGAATGTTAGGATAGTTATGACAGTTCAATGTTTGTTTGTTGAATTTTTGGTTTGGAACAACAAGAGAAGGCCATTGGGCAATGGAGTCAACTTCTGAGATAGATATGGAAGATTAACACAACAATGTATTTTTGAGGGAACAGAGGCAAAATAAGCACAATTTCCAGCAATAGACAACATTCAGATGATGGTCGGACAGAAATAAGAAAATCACATTACAGATGAGAGCATCTAGGATGAATTCTCAGATGTAACTTTAGAAGAAAAAGATATAGATTCATGAACAGAGCAACATATACAAATGAATTATGAACATGAAATCTTTAACACAAATACAAGTATTCACTGCATGAATGGAGCATCAGATAAGATGAATTCCAAACATATACTCTCATTCAAATAGTTGGAAAGAATAATCATTAATGAATATGAGTGTTACAGAGGGAAAACTCACTGAAAATAAACATCGTGATGAATCTCTGCTATCAGAAACACTCTGTTATTAAAATTCCTAAAATATTACATAAATTTCAAATACATAGGCAGGCCATACTCCCGCCATTCCAAACCCCTTTTAAATCAAAAGGCCTCCAAATATATCGGATCCTATCACCACAATAGGTTTCCAGTAGTTCAATTATTGCTGCCTATAATCATGGATCTGGTTACATTAATGGAGAACAAATCCCTAACAGCTTTACTAAAAATAGTACATCTGATTTGACAAAAGATCATAGATCTGGAGAAAAATTAGAATCTGAGGTTGTGGTTAGTTTTCAGGTACATCTGGAAATCAATTTGATGGGAGTTGTTGATTATTTGTTTCTTCAATGTCTACTCTTTGCCCGGTCATTTTGAATTATTTGCCTCCCGAAATTCTGAAAAATGAGGTCTAAAGA
>ML781023.1:559227-573243 GCA_009831015.1 Picea engelmannii | reverse complement strand
ATGGGGGGGGGGGGGTGTTATATCATCTTGTTTTGATAAAAAACCTCTCTCGGTTTTCTGAAATTCATCTCCACCTGTCTGGGATTTGGGTTTGAAAAAGATGTCTCCAACAAGAAAATCTTGAATCCCTAAATATAGGTCTCAAAGATGCTATTGATTCTCCCAATATCTAACGGATATGATAAATATGGCAGAGGTTATTTTAATTTGGACTATGATGAGAAAAACCTCTTTTGGTTTCTCAAAATTCATTCTTGTTTTCCCGGAATCTTCCTTGGAAGACGGGTGGTCGAAATGGACAAAAACGGTTTTTTAAATGGGGAAACTGGTTTTCAGAGGGGCGAAAGTGGATTTCGGGGGGGTAGAGTGGTAAGTGGTTTAGGAAGCAGGGGGGGTCTGAAATCATAGGAGAGTGACAAGTGGAAATAGTCAAAACCACTTTTCGGACCCCCCCTCAATTAAAGTTTGGATGGCAAGGGGGGGTCCGAAATAATTTACGGTCATCGATTTGATTTGTTTTGGGATGGGATATGTGAGTGGAAAAAGGTGTATGAAGTACGAGAGGGGAGACTTAGGATATAGTGTATTATTTAGTTTTTGTTGTTTTATTTGATTTTTTTTATGTTTTAATTTTTATTTGTTTTGTTTTTTACGTGTTTTGTCTTTTATTTATTTGTTTTTATGGTTTGTTTCTTGTTTTATTTTTAATGATTTACTCCTTTTATTATTGTTTTGTTTTATATGCATTCTTTATTATTATTATTATTATTATTTATGTTTTAATATCTATTTTTATTTTGTTTTGTTTTATGTTTTAATTGTTATTTGTTTTTATTATATTTTTAATGTTTTGTTTTAAACTAATGTTTATTTAATTTTTTAATATTTTTTATTTTTTAATTTTAATTTATTATTAACATTATTATTATTATACTAACCTAATTATTTTTATTTTTTAATTATGTAACGCTCCCCTGGCCGTCATCCAACCCACTGGCCGGGCAGACGCTACTGTGCGGAACAACATCAATCTCATACTTGATTGATAACATTAATTTAAATCAAATGAAACACATTTGACTCAGAGTAAGCACAATAATTATTGCTAACACAAATATTCCCTGGCATTAACAATAATTCATCTGCACAGCAGAATACATGATAAACTATAAGCATCACATGCATGCAAAACATAACATTTAACATAAGATGATACTTATCTTTGAAACTGTGGTAATTCCACCAACCACGTGCATGCCTTCCACGAACCTCCCAGCCTTAGACCACGCTGCTCATCAAGCTCGGCGGTGGGTCACCCCCGAGCTGGGACTAAGATCCACCCCAAGGCAAGGAATCCTAGGCTAGGCTGAGGTTATAGGGAAAACATCACATAACAACTGGAAGGATTCTTCCCAGGATGCCTTCTTATGCCCACTACTCACAGACTCTCATTCCCCACATGCCTACTCCGCCTAGGAGTATACACCTTCACAAGCATAGTCCATCGGTGCTTCACCTCCCTCTCTGGGTCTTGGCAACATGATGGATCAGGAAGTCTCAGAGCTATGTAGCTGGTGCTAGACTCTCTCTGGGAGAAAACCACTTCCCAACAAATTCTCTCTGGAAGAATACACGTAAAAGAGGGAGGATTCTCTCCCAGGAACCACTTATGCCCACTGCCTGTAGACTCTCCTTCCCCATATGCATGTCCCACCCTAGGAGTATACACCTTCTCTGTCACCTAGACAGTCCTTCGACTGCTAACCTCCCTTTCCTTGGGCTTCAGCAACAGGTCGGACCGGAAATCTCTGAGCTCTGTGGCAGCTACAGGGTTCCTTCCATGATCTCTCTCCTTCCTCCGCACACTCTCTCACCTGGAGAGAGTCGCTCATAGGCTTAGTAAAACCTGCCTCTTCAATAAAAGTCACCTCCCTCACCTGGAGAGAGGTTACACACAGGCTCAACATGAACTTACATTGGTTAGCAAGCCACGCGCAGTCCAGCACTGCGTGGCCACAACAATCAACTGGGTATACAGTCACGAACTTCCCAAATAGGTGGCAGTCACATACTTCAACCCAACCAGCTCAACAATCATGGAATAGACTCACGGTTATGGTTTTCTCAGGGACGCGTGACCAACAATCCACGCAGGGGTCGACATAGGCTCGATGGTTCATAACAGAGGGTGTACTGGATTTTCCAGGAATCAACACAGACCTTTTCCCCGGTTTCAGAATTGCACGAGGGTATCTTGCAGAGGTCAGATGGTACTCACGTTCAGATGGTCGACGGTGGAATGGAGGAGGAACCCCCATCACGGCTCAATTCAGCAGTTTTAACTGCATGCACTTGGGTTGACACTTGTCACCCATGAAACTGCATGTGTTACATCAGCATGTGTTCCTCCCCATTTGGAAGTCACTTGTCATTCCAAAAGAACTTAGGATAAAACATATATTTCACATGGTATTTTTGGAATAATATTAAAATATTATTCCCAAGGACTTAATCCCCTAGGCTCAACACTTAGCCCCTCTTCCCACCTTCCAGCCCCTAATCCCTTGCCCACTCTGTGGAAGCTTAGTCCCCCATCACTCATTCATCATGGTCGGTCTGCACGCAACAATGTTTATATTTTTATTAATGTTCTACATGATTACATATACAAAAGCAGGCTCTTGGCCTTCAACACTTAGGCTCTCTGGTCTAAAAATCACATAAGCCCACCAGCTTATATAAACTTGGCTCACCAACCTATAAAACATAATTACAATTCATTTTAGAAACATGATTTACAACAGGGCTCGGCCTTGGGGACATTACAATCCCCCTCCCCTTATTTCTGCATTGTCCTCAGTGCAAATTTACACTGCATCTGCAAGCTTTTCAAAATTTTCAAAAAGATGCGGGTACTCTGCCCGCATAACATCTTCATGCTCCCATGTCGCGTCCTCAGGACCGTACCAGGTCCACTGGACCTTTACAAGCCCTATAGCTCGATTCCAGAGTTGTTTGTTTTTCCTGTCCAATATGCGCATAGGATGCACTTGTAGGACACCTTCTGGTTCCACCTGAATCACATTCCAATCGATAACATGATTAGCATCAGGTATATATTTCTTAAGAAATGAAACATGAAACACATTATGTACAGTCATAGATGCAGGTAATGCAAGCTTATATGCAACTGGCCCAATCCTTTCCAGGATTTCAAATGGCCCACAAAATATGGCTGCCAACTTGGCGCAACTTCCCAGCTTCAGGGAACTCCTATTATTTTTCACTTTTAGGAAAACATGATCACCCACTTTGAATTCTCTGTGGGTTCTATTCTTATCAGCATAACTTTTATTTAATTTTTTAATATTTTTTATTTTTTAATTTTAATTTATTATTAACATTATTATTATTATACTAACCTAATTACTAACCTAATTTACTAATTATTAATCCTAAACAATGTTCACTAATACTTATTAACTTATTGTTTTTCATTTACCCTAAGTTTGTCTAACATTAATTTTGTGCAGAAATGATTGGCGGGCGAGATGTGGCAAATAATATGAATGGACAGGGGAGTGAGTGGTGCATAAGTGAATGAAGGATTGGGAAAAATGGATGGAGGGGCAAAGTCATCTGAGGAAACTAGGAAAACCAGGAGCTTTTATCATGAGAACAACAACAGATAGAAACTGGATAATCAGACTTCCTATAATTTATAGGACCCTAACACATCCCTTGCCAGATATTTCCATGGAAAAATTTCCCATATTCTTCGGAAATTCTTCAAAAGATGCATAAAGACATTTGATTAAGTTTGGCAGTGTTTGTGATATATATAATGTGGCTAAAAATGATGTTGCATGTCGGTTATTTATCTTGACTCTAAGAGAAAATGCTAGTGAATGGTTTTATGCATTGCTTCCCGAAACCATCACTAGTTGGGATGTACTAGAAAATTTATTTGTTGAGAAATATTTCCCAAAGAAAGATCCATATTCTCTTTTCTTTAAGTTGATTGAAATCCAAATGAACGAGGAAGAGACAGTCAAATATTTCACTTTAAAATTTATGAAAGTTCTTCATGAGATTCCTCAAGAAATATTTCCAAATGATGTAATTATTTTTAGTTGTTATAAAAATTCCTTGCTCGTGAATATGAGATTTTAATTGAAGCGAGAGGGAAAGTATAATTGGAAAGAGTTAATGCAGCGAGCTCAACTCATTGAAATAAGCATCCATGAAACTTATGTTAATCTATTAAATTCCCCAATATTTTTCCAAGACAATAGAGGAATGAATTTAGAAGAAAGATTTGATGAAAGATGTGAATTTTTTTCATATCTTATTCTTGAAACAGAAAATGAGAACCTCAAAGTTCCAATTCCAGAAGGATACCATTCTCTACATGCTCCATTGGAAGGAAATTTCAACCTCTCATGTGTTCAATTTGAAATTGATGATCATAATGAAATTAAAGAACATCCACTTGATGTACAAAAGGATCTCATTCAATATAATCACGACCAAGATCTTGCAGTAGATTCTCAAATATCACAACCAGTTTACACAAAGCCACAAAATGAATGTTTTCATTGGATAAATAGAATTAATCATCACTTTGCATCATATTTTTTTGATGATGATTACTCGTCGGAAGCAGAGTTTAATGAAGGAGATATCTTCCAAGCATCAAAAGAAGGGAACTTGGAACAAGAGGATACACGGGTGATATGTTTTGTTTATGAAGATAATGAAGTTTTTGATGAACAACAAAAGATAGCCTTACAGTTCTCCACAAGTGTTCAACAACAATTTATTTTTGCAACCTCACCATTGAGACATTAACATTGCATGAAGGAAGAATGTTTTCAAAACATGGTTGATGAATAAATAATCTTGAATGTGGTTGAGAATAAGAAGAAATATAAAACTCTTTTCAAGTGGGAAACTTCTCATCAAACCGATTATTGCATCATTCATGAGAAACCACTAAGAGTTGGTTTGATTGAAATATGGTTCCAAAACATTGTTGGCCAAGCAATGCATTCATATTTTGGTCATATTCCGCTCAATTTTACTTTAGTGTACTTTGGTCATGCTTTTTACTCCTTGATAACGGCTCTGACATGTTCCCCAATTATAGATTCCATTCCACATATCAGTTGGATGCTTAAATGGCTCAATTGGAAATATACTTACACTTGAAAAGTGTCCTTTCCCTTCAAGTAGCATAAGTAGGTAGATCTGTTTTGTACATAATTTGTTTCTTCAATCAAAGTTTTGCACAACAAAGCAGTTGCTAGATGGAGGAAATGTTTGAAGATTACTCAATGAACTAGTGGAGGAGGAATTACCAGAATTTGTTTTGGATATGACTACATAGCCCAATGGAGAAGGAAGCCAAACCAGGATTATGGATTCTCAGCAACCCACAGGGGGTCACTGTCCCACAGTTGGAGCTAGATGTTGATCAACTAGATTTATTGTTGTTGGAAAAATAAAAAAAAATTGATATCAAAATAAATAAATTTTGAACGATTATCAGTTCATAATGTATCCCTCAGTCTCGGCTTCGTCATGCATTTTTCAGAATCAAAATCCGAGTTTGTATGCCCAAGATACTCATGATTTTTTCCAGAAGTTTGACAAAAATATTGCAAGAAGAACTTTGAAGAATGAAAAATTTTCTAAGTGTTGTTCCCTTATTCCCCTCTCCTTTTTCACCTTACATTTCCCTCTCCTTTCTCCTCTCTTCTCATACTTAGTCATTTTAACACTTTCCATCTCCTCCTCATCTCCATACTTAGCCATTTTTCCTCTCTTATCCCTTCGCTTCTCTTCTCATCTCTTACTAAGCCATTTTTTTCATTTTCTCACTACTCTCTTATTCCTTTCACTTCTCATACTTAGCCATTTTTATACCTTTCATTCGTTACTCTAATCACCACACTCTTCTCATACTTAAAAAAATTTCTTTTCATTATTTACTCTCCTCTCTCTCTTACTCTCCTCTCCATACTTAACCATTTTTCCCTCTTTCACTCTAGTCTACATATTCCACACTTAGTCATTTTTCTCTCTTTCATTCCTTACTCTCCTTTCCTTACTTAGCCATTTCCATGTTCACGTTCATATTACCATTTTCTTTTCTTTTTCTTTTCCATTTTCACTTCCAATATTTCATTTTCCATTTTCTTTTTCTGTTTCCCTTTCCCATTTTCTTCTTATTCTTCTTATTTTACATTTTCTTTTTCTATTTCCCTTTCTTATTTTCCTTTTTCCTTTATTATTTTTTATTCTTCCCAACACTTACCATGTTTTACTATTACAAGACTTAGTCAATCCTCCACAATGCACTTTTCACTTCATTTTTCACCTTTTTTATATGCATTACTACCCCATTTACCTTTTTTCACATGTCTTCAGGTTTGTATCCCCTCACCTACCTCCTTTACCTATGAATTCTCGTAACTCCACAAACCTTACATTTATTTTTTTAACATTATGTCTTATGTTAAGTTTCTTCCCTCTTTTCATGGACCTACCATACTAGGACATGTGGTAGTGACATGGACCCACCCCTAATGACACATGGAAATGAGGTGGACCAATCCCTTAATGAAAAGTATCAGTGACAAGGACCTACCCACGGGTGACACATGGCAGTGACTGGGTGATGACATGGGTGTTGACTGGGTTATGATTGGGCTATGAATGGATGTTGACTAGGCCATCAAAATTTTATTAATTCATGAAAATTTCCAAAGGAATGAGAGCTACACCAAAGTCTCTATAATCTCCTCTATTCCACATGAATACTATGTAAAACTTTTCATTATAAACATTAAACTCCTCATCACCACAATGCATGTGGGATTTAAAAGGGATAATTTTAATGAAGGGCTAGGATTGATCCAGGAATTTGATGGATGATTGCTAAGCAACAATCTTCAGAAGTTCATAACTCAAAATCTGAGTGTCTATTTTGGGAAAATTATACCTCGTTGGAAAGGTAATTCGACCAGGAAGTTAATTGGATAGGTTTTGATTGTTGAATTTGGCCATAATTCTCCTATAAATTGAAATAAAAGTCATATTTTTTTTCATGGTTTGTTGGTAAATTTGTTTGGAACCTTGACTTTCCAAGGCTATAACTTGAGATACAAAATTCCAAATCACACTCAGGAAAGACTCGTTGTAAAGTTGGGATGGTGAAGATTACATCTAGAGTGATTTCCATGGTTGAGAAATCAACTATCACATTTAAAAAATTAAAAAACAGTCTGCTTTTTTTTAAGGAAGTGAACTTCAATTTTTGGAATTGAAAATTTATTAAATGTCTTTTATAAAGGGATAAAGTGGGTCCCATTTAGAGGAACAAATTTCAATGACATAAAGTCCTTAATGAGAATTATATGAAGCATTAATTATAAGTGGTTTATCCCAAAAAGGAATTGTGTGGAAAATTCTAGAAAGACAAAGCCTAACTACTTCAAAAACATTAAAAGAAGATTTTGAAAAGGAAATTGAAGGCACCATCAAGAGGTTGACAGTCAAAAGTTTCTATGGTGGTGAACAATCCGCAAGATGAAAAGCTCTATCTTTCCAAGATTCGGTGGATTAGCCTGCTAAAACTTGTCTCTCTACATCTTCTTGTTTTATGTCTCTTCCATCAAATATTCCATAAATGTATGAAAATAAGAAGATTTGGGTCTAAGCAGTTATTTCCCTTGAAATCTTCAGCCATCTTATAACATTTCAGGTCCAAATAAGCACATCCCCTACTTTTTAAAAGTAGATGCAATTCATTTTAGTTCATGTATTTTTCATTGACACCTTGTTGGAATTGTTTCAGTTATCTTGTTCCAAACATTAATGAACTTGTCATATTGGGATATTTTTATAAATTCCTTCTGCAAATAACTATTTTGGGGTATTAAATTATGGATTTCTCATACTTTAGTTGAAATCATGTGATTTCAAGTGTATTTCCTATAAAAATATTTGTTGGGTAATAATGAAGTTATCATTTAAATTTCCTTGAAGACCTGTCCATTTCTTAATCTTGCAAAAGTCATAGAAGATTCCAAGTTCAGTTTATCTTACAAGAAAGAAAGAATGTATGTTGAAAGGAGACTCTAAAACCTTGTAGGACACAAATATTTTTTGACACACTTTATTCTATCTTTTCTTTAAATGATCTGATGTATATTTGTATAACTATATATAAGGGTTATACATTTGTATCTACAATATTTCTTGGAATATTTTTCTAGGTTTTCTCTTTAGTATTCACCCTTAGCATTCATTGTAGAACCATATAACTAATCCTTCAACATTTCATCCAAAGAGTACCACCTCTATAAAAATGTAGGGGGATTTTATCCTCGTAAGGTTGACCTTAAGATTGTAAAATAGTATTTTATATCAACGAGAGTGCTTGGGGCAGAAGAATTCATGCATGATTAGGTATGGTGGTTCAAAGAGATTTGGAGATTCAAGTGTCCTCTCAAAGCCATAATTTTTATGTGGCTAGTTCCAAGAAAAATGTTGCAACATGGGATTTTATGCAAAAAATAAGTTATCAAGGGCTAGGTTTATGCCCTTTATGCAAGGTATGTGATGAAATTTTCTCTCATATTCTTATTCATTGTTCATTTTCTAGCTCAGTTTAGAAGGAAAATGAAGCCTTAACTAGGATAAGGAATTTATGGGGGCTCAATATGTGGAGGAATCTTTAACATTTGGAACAAGAATCCTAATGTTAGGACTTATATGGACCTTCCTCTTATCATTTCCTTAGGTATTTGGTTAGATAAATGTTGGTTGTTTGAAGATAGAATCGTGACTCCACAACTATGGCTTCTCAAAAAATTTCAATCCTAAAACGTTTAAAGCAGATTAAGACTAACAAACCTCCAAGGGTGAAAGTGGATGAAATTATTGACAAGCTAGGAACCTTGGCCTATTTTGATGGGGTTACCGAAGGCAATCCACCTGTAGGAGGAGTTGGGGGGATTATTTATCTTTTTTATTCACATTTCTTCAAATTCAAAGCAGTTCTAGGTAAGAGCACCGATAACAAAACTAAGATAATGGATTCAAAGTAGTTTCTAATGGTGGTTATTGAGAAAGGAGTCTACAAAATTCAAATTATGGGGGATTCAAAGGTGGTGATTGATTGGATGAGGGGGGAATCTATTTTAGAAAATTTTCTTTTAAAGCCTATCTATGAGGAGATATTAAACATAAAAAAAATATTAATGAAGTTCCCTTTATTCATGTATATAGAGAGAGGAAAAGACTCATAGATTCATCATCAAAGATTGGATTGCATGTGGTGGTTGCATATGATCCATAACCCTTTTTATGAGGCTATGTTTAAAAATCTTACTATTGTGTAGACGAGGATTTTGATTTATGTCTATTTTATCTTTGGGAGGTGGATCTAGTGATCTCCAGTTTTATATAGTATAATGCTTTATATACTGACTAGATGTATTGGGAGACTATGTGTAGGAATTACAAAGACTATTTTATGGTTTGTTTAGATAACCTATAATTATATATGGTTGTAGGGTACAAGGAGGGCATGGATCTCGATGGATTGTAAGAACTTTTCTTTTCGAAGTTTATGTGGACAAAGTTTTGACATATGATACAATGACGAAGTGGTACTTTGGTACACTCATACTTATGAAAATTTATTGAATGTTGGAAGGCATCTGAAAAATGTAATTTTGTTTTAATTAATAATATGTTATTTTCTTTTTCTTTTATTTTTTCCTTGAGGAAAAAAATATACATTGAATTTCATGCTTGACCACCATATTGCATATATTTAACCTATTCCATTGTTTCATTGATTAAAAGAAAGTCGAAACAACATGTTTACACAAAGTAGAATAAAACCTATGCCATTTAATCTTTGGTGATGATGATGATGATGGCGATGAGTGACATTGTCAATGACAGGCATTCACTAAGATCAATTTTAATAAATCGAATCTTAAAAATAAATGAACAAACATAGAAAAGACTAATTACTTTATTTTATCATAATTTTTTTATGATTAAAAAATCAGGAAATAAATTTTCCAAGTTATTTTTTATATTTTTATTAGTTAGTAGGTTATGGAATTTTTTTGAAAGATATATATAATTGTTGAATTTATAGTTGTCATTAGGTTCTTTTCAATTTTATAGAGAATTTCCAAAACAATAGCATAAGCAAGGTCACTGAAAGAAACATAATCACGAGGTACATAACATTTTATCCTCAGAAACCCTCATGGGGGAGAAAACCCAACAAAAACTTCCTCAATCATAGATTGTCAATAAAATGCCAAGACTTAAGACCAAACCACTAAGAATAGACTAGGACTGAGCATGCGCCTCTCTCTCCTTATTCTTGCAACTACAACTACCTTCAAAAGATGCACACTAGAAGTGTGAGTGAGTGAGTGAACAAATGAGGTGCCATCCTCACTTATAAATACTAGTGATGAGGTGTTAAGGTTATGTCTTTTCACTTAGTAGGACTGACTTCTTCCAGGAGTGGTTAAAACCACTTTATAAACCCTAGGGGCCGACTTCTCAAATACCACCATATAAATATGGTATGACCAATCCAAAAAGGGGGATTTGGTCTTATACAGGACCCGGCATGATCAATCCACAAAAGGGGATTTGATCTATAAGACAATAACTCAAATATAATTAGAATATTCTTCGAATTTACAATATTTCAACACTCCCCCTTAACAAGAAGGGTATTCTACTGACAAAACCCAGTACAACATCATGATGGGAGAGAGAGAGAAGCAACATCCTCAGCATCTGGAACATTGACTGGCATATCTATAAATCATCAGAAGTTTCTCTCATGATCAATAACATCATCATTCACATCATGGAGCTAGAGTAGCATCATCATCATCATTTTCATCAAAATCAATTAGCATAACACTAAAGCAACAATATCACCAACCTGAGGTTGGTACACCATCATCGACATCATGATTCTAATACAACAACATCATCAACAACATGAGGCTGAAACACCAACATCATCAACACAAGGCTGAGACAACAACATCATCATCAGGAGGATGAGAAAACAACATCATCATCATATGGCAATAGAATGAGGCAGGTGCAACAACAACATTTTGTGGTACTCTGACAGACCGTCCTTATCGAACCTTCGGGATCTTCCCAAGAATCATAAGATTCTCTAAGACATAAAAAACTTAATGGATCTACCACGTCATACTCTGACAGATCGTCCTTACTGGACCTTCGGGATCTACCCAGGTGATCTGAAATTGAAATGGGTTTGTTTCCAACAGATCTGAAAATGAAGAAGACTTGTCTCTTTAAATTGCAAGTGTAAAAATGGTATGTGTGTTTGGGTAATTGGATCAATTTAATAACACATAAGTTTAATTAGTTTTACTTAATAATGAGAAACATATCAAACATATAAAAACAATCAATAATGAACACATAACACATCAAATGATAAAGGAGTTCACCCCTCTCTTGGGGTACATCTCTTGGTCCAACTTCGCTTTGATCATTTTCATTATGCTTAAAAAGTGCTCTTACAGTACTCACAATACAAAATAGATGTCTCCAATGGCTCCAGAACATCCAAAAAAACCTAGCTGGGCTTTTTCGACACCTGGTTTGGCCAAAAATGAAGAAGTTACACCTCCTAGAAGTTTTCCTCCTTCAAGCTTGTTGTACCTCCTTGCCAAATTGCACCCACGGTCAGACTAACTCAGCCTCTGTGTGTTTTATGTGCCAAAACCTAGCACACACAACGATCCCTCAAAAAGAGAAAAAATGTAGGACCATTTGCATCGGCTCCCAATCTTTGGTGGAGAACTCGGTCGTATGGCCCCATGTGGCCAACGACTTAACAGTTGCACGCCCATTGACTAGCTCCTCTATGCGTAGGTGTGTGGTCATGTGGTAGATTTCATATGAATGGTGTTTAACTCCAATGCCAACTATTGTGCATGCCCTAGTTATATGGTGTGGTTAAATGGTGTATGCATCAGGGGTTGGGGCTAGGCCTCGACCCTTTATTCCATCGTCGACCATTAACTCTAATTCAAATAAATTTTAACACATCATATGGATAAGTAACACCACGGGCGAGCTGGTATCCTGAGCCCAGCCAAAAATTTAATGTGCCATCTGGAGGTCAGGGGTACCCTCGTGGACTTCACCCATTTTTCACACTGGAGGGGTGCCATGTGGCATCCCACGACTGGTCCTTGTGGAACCGTACAACTTGACAACAACTATGACACATGTCAATCGTTGATTCTTCCACCTGTCTGCCACATATCCTATCCAGTCAGCATGCCAACTCAGCCCATGCCACATCACCTGCCATGTGTGGGTCTGTACCCTGCCACATCAGCACTGTACGGACTGTACAAACTATACAGTCAGCAAAATCTTGCATGTTTGGTAAAATGAACCGAACCCGATATCTTTCTCATAAAAAATCCGTTTGAGCCCGTTCAAGTTGTGTTGGGTTCGTGAGGACGAGGCCTACGCATGTGTCTGTTTTGAAGTGATTCCGAGCACTTTGATTTTTGAGAAAAAATTGATCCCCTGGATCACACCTCCCCATTAGGAAGCTTTTGGACCTCCAAAAGACTACTTTTAGTCAATATGAAGATGAGGGTACAGTTCCCTCACCTTTCCAACCTCAATCCACTTGGTCTTGCTTGAATTTGTGCCTTTAAGACCAACACGAAACTTGTCACGTCTTGTCTTGTACTTGGCTTGGCTCTTTTTCAACTATTCTAGAACGGTTTGATGCACAAACTGAACTTGTTCAATGAACTTCTTGGCATGGTTATAAGTGTTAGGATATTTAGACACTTAGGATTTAGTTAAGATCTACTTGGTCTAATATGTCGTTAGGTCAAAGTGTGTTTCTTAGTGTGTTTCTTTAGTATGCATTAGTATGCATTTGTAGTTAGGAAATCCGACAGTCACGATATGTTCCCGACATAGAGTGGTCTGATGGTTCATACTCTCCTTGATTGTAACGGCCATTGATACATGGCTTAACACTCGATTGGTCCATGATCTCTATTTAAATAGAATGGAGGGTCATTTGTCGATGATCGATTATGAGAAACTCTCTTGTAAAATCTCTCTGTAATCTTTTTCTTTGCATTAATAAACTGCTCCAAGTGGCTGCGTTGGCTGGGGCCGTGGATGTTTCCCCGTAGGGGTTTTACCACGTGAAAACATCGGTGTGTTGATCTTTGATTTGTTTATGTGAGTGGTTACTGAAGGTGTTTGTCCTCTATTGGAATACCTGTGTTGTCGAACATGGTATCAGAGCCTATTTGAAGATCCGCTCTTGTTGTAGATCGAGATCGTGAAGATGAGTTGTATCATCTCCATTTTCTGGAATTTTAGTACATTTATGGGCTGAGAGGACTGTTCCATTGTGTCTAGAGCACTCATTTCATTCAGGAACACTTTTCGTTTCACTCGAAAAGGTTTCTGTTTGCCCAAGATACGACCATTATAGTCAGATCCGGAGGTATAAAGCCTGAATACGCATTTTTTAAAATTTCTGCAAAGTTTTATTTTGATTTTATTTTGGTTTGTATTTTCTATTTCAGGGTTGCTACTCTTTTAGATATACGTATTCTCTTTTCCCCGCGCTCCGTGCGATCTCGAAAAATCAGAAACAGATAGGAAAAGGTGCATCTTCCGGGTAAGCTAACCGAGATCTAACCCTTGTTGTCATTGAGAAGCGATTTTTTTTTTCTTCTTGTGTGAAAATAGTTTTTTTTAGCATGCTCTCCAAGGCCGTCTTCAACAACCCCAATCCTCCTTCTGAACATTACAATATGTTTTGCTAGACCATTTGGTTAAAACTTGCCTTATTAAGTAAGAGGTATTGAGTTCAAGTCTCTCTTTTGTTACTTTTTTTGAAAAAGTTCATGCTAAAAATTGTAAAGTGCA
>ML781023.1:503532-555220 GCA_009831015.1 Picea engelmannii | reverse complement strand
GTAAATGCAAGTCAGGAAGCCATGTGGCTTCGACAGATCCTTTCAGAGTTTGGATTCCAGCACCAGCATCCAACCAGCCTTTGGTGTGACAATCAGAGTGCCATCAAGCTCGCCAAAGACCCAGTTCAACATCAGCGTAGCAAACACATCGAGCTACACATGCACTTCATCAGAAAGCTAATTCATGATCAAGTTATTGAAGTGCTCCTTTTCCCTACAGACGATCAAGTTGCAGACATTTTCACAAAGTCTCTTACAGAAGCAAAGTTTTCCAAACTTTGATCTATGTTAGGAGTTCAGGAAGTTGTCATTAAGGGGGGATAGTCTCTAATGCCTCCTTCCCTCTCCTATTGTGTCACTATTGTAAATCCTTCAATCCTATCCAAAGTTGTTCTTAAGGGGGGATGTTAGGATATTTAGACACTTAGGAGTTAGTTAAGATCTACTTGGTCTAATATGTCGTTAGGTAAAAGTGTGTTTCTTAGTGTGTTTCTTTAGTATGCATTAGTATGCATTTGTAGTTAGGAAATCCGACGGTCACGATATGTTCCCGACATAGAGTGATCTGACGGTTCATACTCTCCTTGATCGTAACGTCCATTGATATGTAGCTTAACACCCGATTGGTCCATGATCTCTATTTAAAGAGCATGGAGGGTCATTTGCCGATGATCGATTGTGAGAAACTCTCTTGTAAAATATCTCTGTAATATTTTTCTTTGCATTAATAAACTGGTCCAAGTGGTCGTGTTGGTTGGGGCCATGGATGTTTCCCCATAGGGGTTTTACCACGTGAAAACATCGGTGTGTTGATATTTGATCTAGTTATGTGAGTGGTTACTGAAGGTGTTCGTCCTCTGTTGGAATACATGTGTTGTCATACAATAAGCATGCTAAAAGTAGTGTAGATTCTCATCCCAAAACTTAGGATGCTTTCTTTGTAAACTAGCCATTGTCTTGCCTACACCAAAATGGCCATCAACAAGAGAAGAATGTTCTTCCATTATCATGTTGACTCTTTCACCTTGTGAAAAACATGACTTGCCAAGATACAAAAGTTTACCATGCACATAGTAATACAATTCCTCAACTTGGTTAGTACAACACAAAGTTGCATAAACATGTTTGAAATCAACATCTAAAGCATATTGTTCCAAATATCTCTTATGCATGATAAGATTATGCTTAAAAATAACTGAAGCACTAACAATAGGCCTAGTAAGCATATCAGCAACTTTGTCATAAAAGTATTTTTTATACCTTATCACCAAGTGGAATACATAGTTTGTCAAGGCATGTAATGGCGCTTTCTTTTCTCTCAAATATTTCTTCCATGTGTCTCCTTCAACAATCATATTCGTAGTCTTGTTCAGGGCTCTGAAAACTACCCACATACGCTATATACAATATTTATCTGGTACCAAACCAATTGGTGACCTACATGGATAAGTGCTTGGTTTGATGACCCCTTTGTCAAGCAACTCTTGGGCTTGTTTTCTAATTTCAACATTCTCCATGATTGACATCCTGCAGATGTCAATGTTTGGAAGAGGACCTCCTTGCTGCAATAGAATCTCATGTTGGATACCCCTTTTAGGAGGCAATCCCCTTGATTCCTAAAAAATCTCAACATTTTCGTTAACAACCTCATACAAATCAGATTGTAACTTTGCATCACATCCTTTGAAAACTTCTTCTTCATCATTGTCTTTGGGTTTAATCATCAAAAGTACAAGGTTCTTTCTAGCATTGGCTAGTATCTTCATTTATCCAGCATTTGTAAGTGGAAAATTCATCTTCTTTGTATGTTCTCTAACAATGTATTCAACTCCATTTTTAAACAAATGATATTTGTTCTCATGACAATGAAATATTTCTCTCCTATCATATAAGTATGGGCTTCCCAACACAATACCACAAATATCCAATGGAATAACATCAAGCTCTACCTCATCTATATAGTTTGCAGTGATGGCAAATCTAAGTGTATACCTTCTTGTCACATGCAATTTGGCATTGTCACATATCCAACCTAAAGGGTATGGTTTATGATGACGAGTAGTTTCCAAATATAGTTTCTTGACAATGTCTTCAGAAATGAGGTTTGCTTGTGATCTTGTATCTAAGAGAGTATCTATCTTGGTATGTTTTGAAATTACCCTTATGTGAAAAATCTCTATTCTTTTTTTTTCATGTTGAGCTACATTAAAGCTACTACTACTGGAAGAATTAGTACTTGCAATAGACTTCTTACCTTGAAAACCCATGGCTGTGATTTTTATTTCATCTTCTGAATCAGATCCTAAATCTTTTTGTACAGTTGCAACAATGTTTGGTTTCTCTTTGTTGTTGAACTTTTTGGGTCACTTTTCAGGATGAAGTTTCCAACATTGGTCTCCATCATGACCATCCTTTCAACAATGTTTACATGAGGTTTTCTCTCTCTCTTTCTTGACTGAAGAATTTTTCTTTCCATTTCCTTCAAACTTCCTCTTTCCCTTGTCTCCATTATTAAAAGACTTATTGCTGCCCTCTTAAGGATCATTCCTTCCTCTTGCTTCTAAATGAGTTGCATGTACACAAAATTCATCTATATTTGAAGGGTTAAACATAAGTATTGTATGCCTCAAGTAGCTATGCAAACCTCTAATGTATTTGAGTAAAGTTTCTTGAGAAGACAAATCTATACCCAAAACCAAAGCTCTTCTCCTAAATTCTTGAGTGAAGCTTTGCACATATTTCCCTTTATCTTGCCTAAAATTTTTCCAATCCATAATAGCTTTTTGCATGTATGCTAATGGATAAAATTGCCTTTTAATTACAACAATAAATCATTCCAAGAGGATAAAAAATTACCATGTTTCTTCATGTCCTCTTGAGTTTTTTCTTCCCACCAAATGAGTGTTGCATTGTCCAATCTTACAGAAGCAAGTTGAATTTTAGTTTCATCATCTGTGATTCTTTGTATCCTACAATACACTTCAATCTGATGAATCCATATATCCAATTTCTCGGCATTTACCTCTCCATTGTACATAGGCAATTCAAACTTAATATCAATCTTTAGCAAAGGAGTTTGTAAAGGATTTTCACCATGTTCTTTTGGAGAATTTGGAGGTGGTTGTGAAATGGTGGAAGAGGTGGAAGATGGAGGTGAAGGAGGTGGAGAATCATTATTCCCTCCATTTCCCTTTGGAGTTTTATCACCACTGTTTCCATTTCCCTTTGTAGGGTTGGATATTTCACCTTGCAATATTTCATTTCTTTCTTCAAACAAAACTTTCACCACATCAATCCTATCATAGAAATCTTTTCTGAAATTTTCCTCCTCTGAAGGAAGAGTTCCATGACTCTCCTCATGAGCCATACTTGGTGAATATCTCCTTGAAGCTTGAGGTGATTTGATAGTTCTCCTTCTTGACAGTTGAGAACTTGGCTCTACANACACTTGCAAACAATCAAGCCTTCAAAAACCTATGCTCTAATACCAACTGATCTGAAATTGAGATGGGTTTGTTTCCAACATATCTGAAAATGAAGAAGACTTGTCTCTTTAAATTGCAAGAGTAAAAATGGTATTTGTTTGGGTAATTGGATCAAGTTACTAACACACAATTTTAATGAGTTTTACTTAATCATGAGCATCATATCAAACACATAAAAACCATAAATAATGAACACATAACACATCAAATGATAAAGGAGTTCACCCCTCTCTTGGGCTACATCTCTTGGTCCAAATTCCCTTGGATCATTTTCATTATGCTTAAAAAGTTCTCTTACAGTGCTCATAATACAAAATAGATGGCTCCAATGGCTCTAGAATGTCCAAAAAACCCCAGTTGGGCTTTTTCGGCACCTGGCTTGGCCAAAAAATGAAGAAGTTACACCTCTTGGAAGTTTTCCTCCTTCAAGCTTGTAGTACCTCCTCGTCAAATTGCACCCATTGTTAGAATAACTCGGCCTCTGTGAGTTTTATGTGCCAAAACCCAACACACGCCACGATCCCGCAAAAAGAGCAAAAAAGTAGGACCATTTGCGTCGGCCCCCAATATTCGTCGGAGAACTCAGTCGTATGGCCCCATGTGTCTAATGACCTAACAGTTGTGCACCTGTCAGCTAGCTCCTCCACGCGTAGGTGTGTGGTCATGTGGTAGATTTCATATGACTAGTGTTTAAATCCAATGCCAACTTTTGTGCACTCCCTGGTTATATGGTGTGGTTGAATGGTGTATGCGTCTGGGGATTGGGCTAGGCCCCAACCCTTTATTCTGTCGCCCGATCGTTAACTCTAATTCAAATAAATTTTAACACATCATGTGGTTAAGTAACACCACGTGTGGGCTAGTAGCCCGAGCTTGACCAAAACTTTGACATGCCATTCGGAGGTCGGGTGTTCGACCCCCGCGGACTTCACCCATTTTTCACACTGGACGGGTGCCATGTGGTAGCCCACGACTGGGCCACATGGCACGATACATCTTGCCAACAACTATGACACGTGTCAGCCATCAATTTGCCCATATGTTTTCCACATAGCCTACCCATTCATCATGCCAACTCAGCCCATGCCACATCACCTATACAACCATTCCACGTGTTGGTTTGTACCCTGCCACGTCAACACTGTACAGTCAACAAAATTTTGCCTATTTGGAAAAATGAACATAACATGATATCTTGCCCATACTGTGTATGTTTGATCCCATTCAAGTTGCATTATGTTCGTGAGGACGAGGCCTATGCATGTGTCTGTTTTGAAGCAATTTTGGGCACTATGATTTTTTAGCAAAATTTGATACCCTGGATCACTAAAAATCAAAGGATTCCCTACGATATAAAATTCTAACAGAGCTACCACTACTAACCACAACTAGAATATACATGCATAGGTACTCTAACAAACTGTCCTTATCGGTCCATTGGGATCTGTCTAGGGATGATGAATCCCCTAGGATATAAAATCCTAACGGAGCTACCCGTTGTTGGTCAGGATACCATAGTATCATCAACATCACTCCCCCTTTCGAGGGAGGTCCTTTCGGACAACACCAAGATTGTCTCGGAAGTACTCAAACTTTACACGAGACAGAGGCTTGGTCAAAACATCTGCAACCTGCTCATATGTGCCAACATATTGGAGCTTTACAACTCCTCTCTACACCATATCATGAATGTAGTGGTACCAGATCTATATGTGCTTTGAATTATCATGGAACATTGGGTTCTCCGTCATCTCTATGAAACTCTGGTTATCACATAGAATCACAGTGGCTTCCATATCTAGATCGAATAGACCTATCAACAACTTCCGAAGCCATATGGATTCACAACTCGTGGAACATGCTGCAATGTATTCCGCTTATGTCGTGATGAGAGATATACTGGATTGCTTCCTGCTCTGCCATGAAGTCATGGTTGACCCCAGACTAAAACAATATCATGAATTTCTCTTTCTATTAGAAACACTTCCATCCCAATCTGAATCAGTATAACCATATAGTCTGAAGTCATGATCTCCATTATAACAGAGACCATAATCCAACGTACCTTTAAGGTATATCATCACATGCTTTTCATATACAATGTGAACACGTTTGGGCTCTACTGGATACTGACTCAAGGTTGGATCTGCCTGGCATTCATCAGATACATCAACGAACCAATAATATGTCTATATAGTGTAGCATCAACCAATTCTGATGAAGTATCAACTAGGAGCTTCAACTTTGTTTCCATGGGTGTGTTCATGGATTTAAATTCCAACATGTCAAATCTTTTCAGTATTTCAACTGCATACTTCCCTTGGTTAAGGAAGATATTCTCTGGGCTTTTCCAAACTTCAAGACCTAAGAAATAATGCATTAGGCCTAGGTATTTCATATCAAATTTTGCAGTGATCTTCTTCTTACAATCTGTGATGAGATTTTCTTCTCCTGTTAAGAATAATTCATCCACATATAGTAGCAATATAACTGCCTCATCATTCATAACCTTGAAGTAAAGGTTAGAATCAAATTTACTCTTGGTAAATCCCAAGCTCGTTGGGAAACTATCAATTCTTCCATGCCAAGCTCTAGGTGCTTGCTTCAACCCATACAAAGCTTTCTTCAACCTGCAGACATGAGTGTTTCTATATTAAGCTTCAAACCCTTGTGGTTGTTCTATATACACTTCTTCTTCAATAACACCATTTAAGAAGGTTTTTTTCACATCCATCTGGTGTAACTTCCACTTCATTTTGGCTGCAAGAGCTATGATGGTTCTGATAGAAGTGTGTCTGGCTATAGGAGAAAACATCTCTTCATAATCAATGCCTTCCTTTTGAGAAAATCCATGAGCTACAAATATTGCTTTATGTTTTTCAATGCTTCTGTTTGTTGCATGTCTTATCTTGTATATCCATTTGGAAGATACTACATCTTTGTTATTTGGTCTGGGAACTAGTTCCCATACATCATTCTTTTTAATCGACTAGTATTCTTCCGTCATGGCATCCACCCATTCTTTCTTTTGAATGGATTCTTCAAAGAAAGTAGGTTCCTTTTCTATGAGATCACACATCAAGGCTATATAACTGGAGAATGGCTTAGGTTTCTTTCTTTGTCTCATGGTTCCTTCTGGGGCACCATACTTCTCTCCATCTTGAATAAGTTCCCTTGCTCAAGATGGTTTTCTCTTGTGAGAGATCGTCATATGGAGAGGTTCTTGAGATTCTATCATATCATGATCTTCTAGAATCTCATCATCAGGGGTAATCGTAACTTCCTTCACAGGTTCTGCAACTCTGGGAGCTACACGTTCTTATTCATATACTTCTTCAAGATGGTATTTCCTTAATCTTTTGAGTGTTGAATCTTCATCAAAGGTTACATATTTGTTGATCTCAATATGTTGGTAACCTGGTATGTAAATTATGAAGGCCTTAGAGACCTCACAGTATCCAAAAAATATTCTCTTATTTCCTGAAGGATCCATCTTAGTTCTCCTTTCTTTCGGAATGTGTACAAACACTGGACAACCAAATATTTTGAGATGGCTTACTTCTGGCTTCTTTCCGGTGAACATTTATTCGGGGGGTTTTAATCCAAGTGCACTATGGGATAATATGTTTTGGACATAAACTGTTGTTCTTGCTACTTCATCCCATAAGTGCATTCGAAGATCTTTGATCCAAATTATTTTCAGCACGAAATGAGAGTGGAGATATAACAAAGAAATGCACAGAGATATTGAAGATATTCAATAATATAACAGAAATTTATCAGAGATGCAACCATAAACACAGATATATAGTAATACATGATTTCTATTAATGAAATAAATGTATAGAGACTGTAAAAATACAGAGTGAAAGACTCGCTAGAATGGTGGCAGCTTATCTCTGAGAAGAGATGTGACGGCTACTCGCATTCGCAAGAATATGATTACAATGAGGCTTTGAAAGCCTTTTTAAAATAAACCGGAATGCCAAAAACCCTAGACATCCAAAAACCTAACCCTAGTAGATGAAGCGCCAAAAGTCATGTGGGCCCCGTTTGGGTAAGTGAGTACATCAACTTCTCGGGGTCGTAACTTTTGCATACGATCTTCGTTTTAGGCGTGTGATAGCTTGTTGGAAAGGTATCGTAGAGGAGATTCATTTTGGAGGCTCAATAATGCCTTTGTTTATCATTGAGAACATCGATCTCGAAAAACTTTCATTCGGGCCCTCAAAATGGCCCCGGAAGTTAAAAACTGCTAAAAATAGTAAATTGCCAAATTTGCCAGAAAACTATTTTGAGCCAGTTGGAAAAGGTGGGTGGCCACTAATATCCACCTAGATCAATGCTACCTCCTTAGGAAGCAATGGTCTCCATTGCGTTGAGTTCCCGGGGGAGAGGTAGAAGTGTTTGTTGAATCTACATCTTGGTGAGTTGTTTGCCTTGTTGGAGATGCCGCGCTGCTCAATTTGTGGAAGTATGTCACGAACCTGTTGAGGCTGAGGCTTTTCAACAAGTTAGGCTACATGAGAGGACGGTGTGCAGAAGGAATCTTTGCGCTTTACTGCAACCTTTCCAACCTGTTTCTGTTGGATAGAAGGTGCTTGGGGCAAAGTTGTAGTGGTTGCAGTGTCCTTTTGTTCCCCTTTTGAACAGATTGTGAAGAAGCTGAATTTTGCAGTATGAGATTCTACCTTGTGACACTTTTTAGGTGGAACAATAGTTGGAACTACCTCTGGTATTCTATAGATATGACCCCCGAAAGTAACAATGACACTACGGGGTCGAGACTCATAAACAACATGGTGTCTCCACATATATGGTTGGCCCAAGAGAACATCACAGACATCCAGTGGGGCAACATCACATAATACCTCATCCTTGAAGGGTTGGATGCCATATGAAAATCGACATTGTTGGCTGACATGGAGATCTTGTCCTTGCCGAAGCCACCCGATGTTGTGTGGATGTGGGTGTGGTGTTGTCGACAATCCCAACTGTTTGATGACCTCTGTTGAGATGAGGTTTTTCTGGCTTCCTCTATCAACAATAAAATGCAGTGGGATTACCTTCACCCACATCTGTGAATGAAAAAGGTGATCCCCCTCTTCAGGATATGTTGGTTCTTCTAGTTGAATTGTTGCAGTTGTGACAATAGCAGTGGGGTCTGCGTTAATGATCTGTCCTTTACCAGTATTTTCAGAATAAGATTCTGAATCAGGGTTCGGCTCCTTGTCTTTGATCTCGGCCACCAATGACTATTTTGAGCGACATTCATCGGTGTTGTGCCAGGGGATTTTTTGGAAATCACACCATTTTCTGGTGTCCTTCTTTGTCTTCCCGTGACCCTTCTTTTCCTGTGTCTTGGAGTGGTTTTCAACAGACTGTTTGTTAGGGTCGTCTTTGTCATACTTTGGTTGTTGTGGATTTGCAGACCCGAATTCTCGTTTGTTCTAGTGATTAAATTTCTGCTCAATTTTAACATCATATCGATAAGCACCACTGAGTGATGAGATGTCCAGAAAATCCATTTCAGTCTGGATGTATCTGTGTAAAGCCCCACGGTATTTCAGAACCAAATGTCGCTCGGAGTCTTTGATACCCAACTTGGTGTGCAAGGTATGGAAGGTATTGGTGAACTCTGGAACTTATTGGCCCCTCTCTTGTCGCAGTGTGGTCCATCTCATGTACTGGTCCTCATAGTTGTCAACAGGATAATATTGTTCCTTTACTGCATCCACACAAAAATCCCAAGTGGGATCGCCCCATATATTCCAGACTCCTCTGTGGAACTTTGTTCCCAGTAAGTTTCCCACCAATGTTTGACATGAGGGAGAGCTTTAAGGAGTGCGAAGGTGATATTTTCTTTGTCGGAAAAATCATGAACAGAGAAATAACCTTCTAGCAGAGTTAACCATTTTTCTAGGGATTATGCATCTATATGTCCTTCAAATACAGGAATATCAAAATTAACTTGTACCTTGAAAGGAAAGGTGCCTCCAAAGTGGCCTCTTGATGAAGATGTGCCTGATGCTATCGGCAAGCATTTAAGGATGTGGGAAAAATTCTCCATCATTTCGTCCCTATGTCGCGTGAGAGCTTGCTCAAGCAACAGATTGATAGGATCGTCTGCTTCGTTGTTTTTCTTTTCTTCCACCATTGAGGGTTTCTTGGGTGTGCGAGAGAAATTTTCTTCAAGAGATACAAGCTCGAGACCCAACTTGCTATACTCGGACCTCGTCAGGGACATGCACTAAAAAAACGATCAAGAGCATCCTGCTCTGATACCACTAATCCGGATTATTTTCGGCACGAAATGAGAGCGAAGATATAACAAAGAAATGCACAGGGATATCGCAGATATTCAATAATATAACATAAATTTATCAGATATGCAACCATAAACATAGATATACAGTAATACACGATTTCTATTAATGAAATAAATGTACAGAGACTGTAAAAATACAAAGTGAAAGACTCGCTAGAATGGTGGCAGTTTATCTCTGAGAAGAGATGTGACGGCTACTCGCATTCACAAGAAGATGATTACAATGAGGCTCTGAAGGAATTTTTAAAATAAACCAGAATGCAAAAAACCCTAGACATCCAAAAACCTAACCCTAGGAGATGAAGCGCCAAAAGTCATGTGGGCCCTGTTTGGGTAAGTGAGTACATCAACTTCCCAGGGTCATAACTTTTGCATACAATCTCCATTTTAGGCGTGTGATAGCTCATTGGAAAGGTATCATTGAGGAGATTCATTTTGGGGGATCAATTATGCCTTTGTATATCATTGAGAACCTCTATCTCGAAAAACCTTCATTCGGTCCCTCAAAATGGCCCGGGAAGTCAAAAACTACTAAAAATAGTAAATTGCCAAATTTGCCAGAAAATTGTTTTAAGCCAGTCAGAAAAGGTGGGTGGACACCAATATCGACCTAGATCAATATTGATCATGAATCATAGTCTTCATTTCTTCCATAATTTTTCTATTGTTTATTTCTACTACACCATTTTGTTAAAGATTATAGGGAGTGGTGAGCTCCCTCTTAATCCCGACATCTCTACAAAAGATTCCAAATTAATTTGAAGTGTACTCTCTTCCATTATCTGACCTGAGTATCTTTATTTTTCTTTCGGAGAGGTTTTATACCAAGTCTTTGAATTTCTTGAACTTTCTGAGTACTTCATCTTTTGATTTCAAGAAATAAACCCAGGTTTTATGAGAGTAATCTTCAATAAATGATACATAGTATACATACCCGCTTAGAGAGATTGATGGCATTGGACTGCATACATTTGAGTGGTCAAGTACAAACCTCCTTCTTCTGGTACATAGGATACATCCTCCATTCTCATCAAAGTTCATTTCATATGCTTAAGAGCCAAGTATCTTCTCCAAGTATCACAAAACTTAATCTTCAATTTCTTCTTTAGTCACCTTCTTGGATGGATCATCATCTTCAACTGCATGGGCATGATGTGTTTTGTTATTTCTCTTCTTGTATTCTTCCCTTCTGGCAAGAAAATTCTTATCAATGTGTCCCATCTTATCACAATGATAACATTGATAAGAGGAGAAATTTTTTTCTTTTCTTTGACCCTTATGATATTTTTGGAATCTCCTTAGAGGGTGAGATTCTTTATAGAAGTGGGTGAATCTATTTGGGGAGTGAGATTATTTATGAAGGTGGGTCTCCTTTTGGAAATGAGAAATTTTCTTTCTTCCTTTAGTATAAGCAACTAGGTCTTGATCTTCAGGCCTTAATAGTACGACTTCTCGGTTGGCTACTCTTGCTTCTTCTTGAACACATTATTCCCATAGACTATCAAATTGGAGTTTCTCTTTTCTTGCATAGATAGTTTGGACGAAGGCATCCCAAGGTCTTTTGACACCATTAAGAGTTTTCATGATGAGTTCATATTCATCCAAGTTGTCTCCAATTGCTTCTAACTGTTCTTTGAAATGAGTAACCCTAGAGAAATAGTCTTGAATTGTTTCTCCTTTCTGCATCTTTGTATTCTTGAGTTGGATTCTCAAGTTCATCTTTCGGTTGATGTTATTTCCTTCATACATTCTGGTTAGGGAATCAAACATATATTTTGGAGTATTCTTAGAAGATAATGGATTCTGCAATTATCCTTTTTTCCCTAACCATATCCTTCTTGTACTTCACTTTAGTTGCATCTTCTTCGAATTCTAGTACATTTTATTTTATGAATTTTGTAAGGTCATTCTATTCAAGAATGAGTCCAATTCTGTACTTCCAGGCATGGATGTTTTCCACACCTTATAACTTGTCTAAAAGATTGGTGCTTGCAGACATCTTGACCTGGAGCTGGGAAAATGACCAAAAAATGAAAGTGCTCAGAAAATGAATCTGAACTTACCAGGAAATGCGTTGAGCTGAGGCAACTAGGTTGGAGCTATCTATTTTCAAAATTTTCAAGTGTTACCCCTTGAAACTTGACATGCACAAATCTCGACTGGTACTTCTGGTACTGGTTTTGGTTTCCTAGTTTTATGGTACTAGTCAAAACTAGGGTTTTAATTTCCGGAGGATCTGGCCACATCAAATGTGCGCTCAAGCTGCCAAATGATGCGCTAGGGTAGGGTGCACTTTTATAGATGGTTTTTAGTCAGGAATTCCTCTTCAATAAAAAATCCCTAATTTCCTTGTACGACAATAGTGACATTTTTGGATACCTAGTGAAAGGTGCTCTATTCATTCAAGATTTGATTCCATGTTGAATTTAGATTTTTATTAGGTTCTTTTCAATTTTCTAGAGCATTTCCAAAACAATAGCATAAGCAAGATTACTGAAAGAAACACAATAACAAGGTACACAAAATTTTATCCTGGGAAACCCTCATGGGGGAGAAACCCAACAAAAACTTCCTCAATGATAGATTTCCAATACAATGTCGAGACTTAAGACCAAACCACCAATAATAGACTAGGACTGAGCATGTGCCTGTCTTTCCTTCTTCTTGCAACTGTAGCTACCTTCAAAATATGTGCACTAGAAGTGTGAGTGAGTGAGTGAAAAAATGAGGCGCCATCCTCATACTAGTGAGGATGTGTTAGGGTTATGTCTCTTCACTTAGTAGGGTCGACTTCTTCCAAGAGTGATTAAAACCAATTTATAAACCCTAGGGGGCGACTTCTCAAATACCACCATATAAATATGGTATGACCAGTCCACAAAAGGGGATTTGGTCTTATATAGGACCCGACATGATCAATCCACAAAAGGGGATTTGATCTATAAGATAATAACTCAAATATAATTAGAATATATATAATTAGAATATTCTTCGAAGTTACAATACTTCAACACTAATGCTTATGAAGGTCATTCACTCTAAAAGAAAATGCTTTTAATCCTTAATTTTGACGATGATGATTGTTACTGTCCATTGAGACCAACTTTAGTTTATCGAGTCTTAAGAAAAATGATAAGGAATTATTTGGTTTGATTCAACATTTTATTTCTATGCTCAAAAATAATTGAGAGAAGATTTCCTAAATCTCCATAGTTTTGATGAGTTAACATGTTAGGAAAATTGGCTCTTTAGTGAATAGAATATTGAAAAGGATCTATGAATTAAGGAATTATGGGGTATGAAGGTAAAGTTTAGGAAATGTTCTCTACAATTGTTCTAGGTTTAGGTTTTCTACACTATTCTAACTGCTTGCAAACACTCTTGTTACTCTACCACTACATCCCCTCTATAGATTGGCGATGTCCTCCTATCCACATGTAGATTCATGGTCCTTTAAGGATGTAGTCACGTGGCAGTCAACCTCACCTAGCCCTCGAATGGAAAGTAGGGTGTAGGGAAAGATCCAATTAGCGAACTAGACACGAATAAGGATGAATTTGATGACCAAACGATAGCCAATAAAATCTACAATGTATGCTTGGATAAGATGGAGGAAAACCCCAAATATGAGGTAACCTCTCCAAACGTGGGTAATTATATAATACATCAGGGACTGTGCGGTCATTGGAAAATTCATGGGAATATGTCGATCCATAAATTCCATAATAGGATGGGTCAATACCAAATGGAATATGAAAGGGAAGATCAATCTCAATTTGGGATCCAAAGGATTTTTTACTGTAATCTTCACCCATGTCGAAGACAAAGAGAATTTTTTTGAAGAAGGGCCTTACTTCTTCAACTTGGTTGGGCTCCATATTTTCTACTAGAAAGAATGCTTCAACCCGGAGAATTAAAAATTTACTAAATCCCCCATCTAGATTTGTATGTATTCTCTTCGACATGAATTTTTGGAAATAGAGACTCTGGAAGGTATTGGAAACACTATAGGTTCCTTCGTCAAGGTCTCACAGGTCACTAGAATGGGAAGCTACACCTCCTACAACTCTATATATGTGTATATTAATGTGATATGAGCTCTTCTTGAGTCTATAAACATTTGTTATCAAGAAAAAAAAATGGATTCAGACCCTAGATTATGATCACATTACGTTCATATGTAGGAAATTTCATGAGCATGGTCATCCATTCTAGGAATACCCATTTAATGCTCAGAAAAATATAGACAAGGGTAAGGAAACCATGGATCATGAGGGCTTCACCAAAGTGCCTAATAAAAGGAAATTAGTAAAGTAAAATACTAATCCAGGTCCTCATAGTCCTATTCCCAAGAAAAAAAATAGTTTTGAAGCCCTGGCCAATGAAGAAGAATGTCCTTTACAAAGAGGTGAATCATGAACAAGTAATCCAAATCCCAAATTCGAAGCTACACCAAAATAGGAGTCAAAGTGATAGAAGACCGATCCATTTACTCACAACATTGATCAATAAGAAACCAACACCATAGAGTAGAACATGGAAATTGAAGAAGAGGAATCTCAAGACTCTAAGGAAGAACCACATCAAATAGGAGAGGATGTTGAAATGTTGGATATTGACATCCCAAGCCTCATTGCTAAGCATGGGGAATCTCATCTAGTACATCTTTAATTTCCTCAACTACAACAACTGCAAAAAGAATTGGAATAAGGCACCCTCAAACCCAAGCCAAGTTGAAGGATTAGGTTTAGAAAGTCCCTGAAAGCCCAAAAAAAACCAATTGCCAAGGAAAATAAAAGAGGCCACAAGTATACAAAAAAAAATAGAAGAATAAGGAGCACTTCTAGTAGACTCTAGACAGGCGATAAGCTTGATAGATAAGTATCTCTCCTCATATCCCAAGTTATAAAATGATTGTCATATCTTGGAATATAAGGGGTATCAATGCACCTACAAAACACCATATGTTGAAGATAATAATATCTCAGGAGAGACCCATTGTTGTTCTCCTTCATGAAAATAAATGTGATAAGGAAATGATCATCATTATAGTTGAAAAGAGTTTAAATTCTTGTAAATTTATAATAGTGGTATCCATAGGTTTCTCTAGAGGCTTGGCAATTCTTTGGGACCTAGATCGAATCATCTTGGAAAATAGTGGAATCGACCAACCTTCTCTATGTAGACTTTGGATTTAAGAACTCTCCATTCAAGGAAATATCACCAATGTTTATGGACCCACCAATCCAACTCTTAAACTTCATTTCCATAAATCACTTAAAGCCTTGGGGAAACTCACTTTAGAGCATCATTAGTTAGTGGGTGGCGACTTCAATATGTTCACCTCTCTTTGAGAGAAGAAAGGATGGTTAAGAAATATAGACTTCGACAATTTATCCTTCAATAACTTCATAACATAGCTTAGACTCATTGACATCCAAACCGGAAATGGATGCCACACTTGAACTAACAAGTGAGGAGGAGCTCGCCAAATCATTGTAAGGCTCGATTGCTTCCTTATGGCAGAAAAATTGTTCCAAGTTTTGATGCAACTTGAAGCTAAAATAATTCCCTATGTTGGCTCAAACCACTGGCCAATCAAAGTATCCTATAATTATTCTGTATCACTGAAGCCGAGACCCTTCAGATTTGAAATATTTTGGTTAGAACACTCTGAATTTTTGTAATGTCCACAACCACCCAGATTGGGCCATGCCACACAAAATTTGTCTTCTGTCACAGTTGTGTTTTTTAATTTCTTTGATTTTCTACCTCTTACGACTTTTTCATGTACTCAGCCACCCCGTTGAGTCCCATTACCTCTAATATTAGCTCTGATATTGTTTAAATAACATAAGATTCCCTACATATAAATATAGTATACACAATGCAAGTGGTATACGAACTCATGCATAAGCATATATATTTAAGAATATAGAATTGACATAAATGTATATACATTACTCAACAAAATAATAAACGTAGTAAACACATACAAAGAAACTTATATTTTAATGGAAAATAACTAATTGTGTGCATACCTCAGACTTTCCTCGTAGCCATAGACTATGTTTCTCATAATTTCTCAGTAGAAATTTACCCCCGAGTTGAGGCTAGAAACTCCACCAGGGAAGGTTTCCTAAATCGGACTAAGGTCTATCCAACATAATAAATCTCAGGTTAAGGTGCCCACTTTTGCAACTAGCCTACAACCTCTCATTTCCCACATGCATGTCCCACCCCAGGAAGTGTACCCATTCTCTACTCAAAAGTCCTTCGACTGTCCCACTTCCCTTTTGGAGCTTCCGCAATAGGTCGAACAAAAAGACTCAAAGCTTTGCAGTTAATTTCCCAACGCACCGGAAAACAAACTTCAACATTTCTCTCACTAGAGGAACTGCTCATGGGCCTGAAAACCTACCTCTTCAGACGCACATGGGTCTGACAACCTGCTTCTTTGGCTCCAAATATTTTGGTTTCTTGTTACCAACATCTTCCCCAAATATTTCTTTGTACATGTACGAGAAATGGAGATGGTCGTAAGGTATGGATGACAAGATTTTAAGGTTTCCCTCCTCCAAGAATTATGATGATAGTATAATGGAGAGTGTCCTCAAACACACTAAGTCTCCAGCATAAGAATGCATGCAAAAAACATGACAAGTGGCGCAAGAATAACCACTTCCTTTCTTGGAAATTTGTCCATTTCCAAAGACTTCGGATAAAACCATCAACATATCAAAACTTAGGATTGGACTCTTTAAGAAATATTGTATTATATTCCTTGGCTTATCCCCCTAGCTTAAGCCCCACTCTTAAGTCCCTTGGCCCCCCTTTCCTCTAGTGGAGTTCTATCCCACCATACTCTTATTTTTTGTTTGGTTTGCAGTAGTGATCAATAGTGATGTAATTTATTAATAATATGAGTGATGCCTATTACAATGATAGGTTCATTAGCCTTTTAGCATTCCGGATCTCCAGCCTTGTAACCACACAGGCACTCTGGCCTCAAAGCATATTTACAATGGCACTCAGGCCCAAAATATCATGGCTCACTATCCTATATGTACATTTACAACTTGGGGTTCGACCTAGGGGTATTACATCCCCCCCCCCTTATTTATGCATTGTCCTCAGTGCATTATATACACATGTACAATCCAAAATCTTCAAAAATATGTGGGTACTCCTCCCGCATGGCATCTTCATGCTTCCAGGTCACATCTTCAGGACCATAATAGGTCCAATGGACCTTTACCAGTCACATTGCTCGATTCTGGAAAAACTTGAATTTTTTATCCAATATGCAGACATGCTGAACTTGGAAGTCTCCTTCTTGCTCCACCTAAATCACATTCCAATCAATTATATGATTAGCATAATGTACATACTTTTTCAGAAAATACACATGGAAAACATTATGAATGCATGTGGATTCAGAAAGTGCAAGGATGTATGCAACATGACCAATCCTCTCCAACATTTTAGAGGGTCCACAATATCTTGTTGCAAGCTTTGGACAGTTCCCCAACTTCAAGGAACTTCTCTTGGCCTTCACCTTTAGAAATACATGGTCACCCACTTTAAAATCTCTATGGTTTTTTCTCTTGTATGCATAACGTTTATGCTTGTATTAGGAGAACTTTAAATTTTGTTTTATTTTCACCATCTGATCTTCCATTTCCTTGAGCAATTATGGCCCAACCACTGCTCTACCTGCTGGGTTGTATTAGCTTACTGGGGTATTTCACTTTCTTCCATATATTCCTTCGAATGGACTCATATTCAAAGATGATCGATACCCATTGTTATAAGAAAACTAAACTAAGTGCAGATAATCCTCCCATTTTGATGGTTTATCCATCACATACATATGTAGCATATCTTCAATCACTTGAATTGATCCTCTTTGCTTTCCCATCTGATTTTGGATCATAGGTTGTGCTAAAGTTCAGATTTGTCCCAAATCCTTTGAATAAACCCTTCCAAAAGTTTGATCTAAACTTGGGATCTCAGTCAAAAACAATTTCCTTAGGCACACAATGAAGCCTGGCAATTTCCCTCATATAGATGTATGCAATATTAGCTACCTTATGAATTAGATTCACTGGAATAAAATGACCATCTTTAGTGAGCTTATCCACCACCACCATGATGGAGTCATGTTGATTTACTATTTTGGGTAGCTTGGTGATGAAACCAATTGTCATAAGTTCCCATTTCCACTAAGGAATGAAAAATGGTTGTAGAGAACGAGCTGGATGTCTATGCTTAGCCTTTACCTTCTGAAATTCAAGACATATGGATATATAATCAACCACGTATTTCTTCATACCTGGCCAAAAATATTTTCTCTTGACAACTGCAATAGTTTTTTGGTAACCTAGTGTTATAACCCTAATTTGCACCATACAATCTTACCTGGCATCAGGCCATCTCAGATTCCTTCTTTGCCAAAACACTACTGAACAACTCTTCTTAAACACTTTTTATAAAGGCCCACGCGCCCTGCTCTATTACTGCATGCGTGTACATGCTCGCTGACCCAAAACAGCCCGTGTCTACCTACAAAAGAACAAAAAAAGGAAATTTGTCGACGGAACACACAGCTTTGGGTGAGTTAACTGAACCTTTCGGCCATGCATGGCTGAGGGTTTGCCCAAATACCTAGCTTCTTCTAGCCTATAAAAGAAGGGTTAGGGGTCCCATTTGGAAGAGGAGAATCATAGTAAAGAAACTATACCCAATTGCATATTTCGTTTGTCCCAACCCTTTAGCCTTCCTTGTGCAAAGAGAAAGATAGAGCAAAGAAGTTGGAGGATAGTAGAAGAGGAGCCCAGGACTAGATTCATGGAGCAGCGGCCAGCTTCATCATTGTAAGTTGATTTGTTGAAGTTAATAATAAAGAGATACTTTTCCCGTCCCACCATATGAGGTTTTTATGATTTATTGTATACTTGTTTATTGAAATCTCTAACCCATTAATCTATAGATCAAATGCATGCGGAGTTTGTTGTTTGTTTTATGTGAATGCAGGTCAGCCTTGGGAGGAGAGATGCAATCAAAAAATGATCAAGCGTAAGGAGGGATCTACATCAAATGCCCGTAATAAGGTATGCTCATTTAACTATGTATTTGCTTAAGAATAATTGGGATTAGGTCTGGGACGACGATAGAAAGTAGAGATCTTTAGGTCTTTTTTGCATGCATAATCTAACCCTAAGTGCTAGTCTGTAGAGGGATTTCCCACTCATAATAGAATCGGTGACCATATTGGGGAAGTCTCTAGGGTTCCTGGGGATATTTTTGGGTATTTTTAAGAATTGGTTTCATTTTCCTGTTTTTAAAGTTTCTACAAAAGTCTGAGCTAACAGAGATTCTGGTCTTCCATACCAGTTATCTATGTTTCTTTGCTTGACTGTAATTTTTTCAGGACCCACAGAGGTACACGCGGCCTGTATAAGGTTTACACATGTGTACTCACACCCTGCATTCTCACAGCCCGCGTGTACACGCTAGCTAAGGAAGTGACAGTCGCATGTAGATTCCAGAAAATTTCTTTTAAAGAGGCACTCATCCTCTTCCCTGTCAGAAGTAGTCCTTCTCAGGGGTTTTCTGGAACTCTTTCTAGTCTTTGTTGCTTACAGTCTATAGCTTAGGTTTCACCTCGGATTGGTTTGGTCTATGAAGTTTTCCTTGATTGTTTTATTTTTCTATTAAAGTAAGTGTCTGAGTCTTCAAGAGATTCTAGTTTTCAGTACCAGTGGTCTCTGCCTAGGCTGGCTTGCTTGGATTTTTGTTTTTGTCTCAGAGTCAGGGATACACGTGGCCTGTATAAGGCCAGCACGCATGTACATGCCCTATGACTTTACACAGCTCGTGTGCACACGCTTGTTGTTGAACTGTCAGTGGTGTGCTTGAGGAGAAGTTTTTTCGAAGATGAGGCAGTCATCCTTTCCTTTGACAAGAGCTATACCTATCAGGTTTTTGGGTCTTTGTCATAACAGTCAGTAACTTAGGTTTGATCACAGCAATAACTTTCTTTTCATTTAGAATTTTTTCCTCAAAATTTTCTTTTATAGGGTTTTTAGACAAGTGTGAGAGTCCATTTTTTAAAATTTACTTGTGTGTGATTTTTGACGTGACTCTTTGCGATCTACGCTTAGGCCAGAAATTTTTCTTGGTTTGACTTGTTGGTATTTTTCCTTTTTTGCTTTGTGAGCATTCAAATAAATAAATAAATAAATAATTTTCTTTGATTGGTTAAAAAGTGTTGTTTTGCATTAGTAACCAGGGAAAAGTCTTTGCTTTCATAAGTTCTTGATAGTTTACTTAGATCATAAGTAGCTCGTAGTCAAGTGAAATCCTGCTTTGAGTTTGTTGTTCAAAGATATTAGAAAAATTTTAAAGTTTGAAAAGTTGTTTAAAGAAAAGTTTTTGTTATCAAGCTTTCTGTTTATTTTACTTTCGTCTTTCAGACATCACTAGTTTCACTTTCATAGTCTTTGACGTAAGACAAGCCATAAAATTAACGCTAAATCTAAAATTCAATAGACTTTTTATGTTTGTAGGGTCAACCAACTAGTTTAGGTTTAGGGCCTTGAATTAGGTTGGAGAGGAAACTCTTCAAGGCCATTAAAATCAAACATTGGAGTCTGAGTTAGGGAGTGTCAAAGTCCAGTATCGTGAAATTTATCCGAGACCCCCCTCTAACACAAGGGATAAACACGAGGTCACGTGCAGAAAGGTAGCGAAGATAACCCCTCCAAAGCTGGACCAATCGTAGTGGAGAACACATATAGAGGGCTTGTTTTGGGATTCCGTCGATTGCATTTGCCACAGGGCTTCGTGGGCCTCGAATCCGTTCGAGGTCCTCAGTTGTCTTCTGGACCATTTCCTTTCGATACCCTTGACAAGTTTCGGGATCGATACCCTGCTCATTGTGGTCTACCTGACTTTCGACTGTACCCGCCTGGTGATTGTTCATGCGGTGGCAACCTAGTTGCCTATCTTTTTAGGGACATACACAGGTGACTGCAGGGGTATACTGCAGTACCTAGGACAGAAATTAGGCCACTCTTTGCAGAGTATACCTGGAGGGTGATTCCGTGTTTGAGTTGCACTTGCACCAGTAAGTTTCTCTAGTGTTGGTTGTTGTAACTGTTCTTCCAATTAGTTTAGTGTTTTCTTGTATTATCTTGCAGGGACTTTTTAGTGTGTGTTGTTTTTTGAACGGTTAGATAGCCCTAGTATGTCTTTGATCTTCTCACACAGTGGAGGATCACGAGATCTGCCGGTCACGAAGGCTTCGGGGCCTATCACCGGTTACACTGGAGCCACCCCCGTCACCACTAAGGCGAAAGCTAGACCAACAAGGGTCTTTTGAAGCGATCGGGTCACAAGAAATTGTGCCGACCAACATCCAGAGGAATCGGTTGTTTTAGACTTTGGAGTGAAATATCTTGGTCCACCTAAAACCTCAACCACTGATATTTTGGCACCCATCATTGTACCGATTCACCCTTACGAGTGCCAGACAGTGTCGCACGTAGTAATGGAAACAAATGTTGTTACTCCTTCTGGGAATTCTTCAATTCCCACTACGGTTGTCACCACAGGAGAGTTTCCACCTCCAAACCCACCATCACCGGTCAGAGCCACATGGTCTCGGCCGCCTCTACCTTGTACAGTGGTTTGATCCTGTCCATGGCAGCGGCCACAACCCCTTTCCCACCAAGTGCGACAGGCCCTCCGTTCTCATACGGGATGCCTAGTTCAGGTACAAGTCCTGTACTTTCCTACTCCACTTCACAAACTTCAGGTCTGGGAGCAGGGAGCTCTAACGCTCCTCTGCAAGGCCACATGGGGGGGACTCCTGCTCCTTTTAATGCTTTCCCTTACGGGGGAGGTCATATACCTCCTTTGTCCCCTTCGCTCGGTGGCACGCATCAACAATCCATCGGGCCACCTGCACACCATAGTTTACTTGGAGCAGGGAGTCAAGGACCACCTTCACATAATATGTCGGTAGGTTCGACACCGTTTTCTTTGTTCGGTACGTTTGGTAACAACGCCTTTTCGTCAACTACTTTCCCGACTTGGGGCAACCCCGGTTTGGGACAACCTATTCCTATGCAGGGTACTATTCCTGCACAGGGGGAAAACCCAGGAACTTATTCCGCATCAGGGCCTTGGAATTCTTGGCAGGGATTCGTTCCTTTGTCAGGAATGTCAATCTGGGGCAATTATTTCCATAGTGTACTATGCCTATCCCCATGGGAACGGCATGGGGCAACCCTTCCCAAATTCCTCCGAATGTAATGCACACCCATCCATCTACGTCCTATTTTGGGAATCAGCCGATGATGTCTCCTCACATGAAAATTTTTTACATTGGTCATGGCCATGGTTTTTACCAGAACCCAGGCCAGCAGCCAAAATTTTCCTGGCAACCTGGTGTCAGTCAAACTCCAGGCCCCTTTTTCCTAGGTTATCACCAACAACCCAAACTACCTTTCCTCGCAACCTTGCATTTGCCAGACTTGACAAGGTTGTTGAATGACCCTATCTGTCATGATCCGCGTTGGCCTCCTATGCCAACGAAGTTTCCTTCAGACATACCAAAGTTCGAAGCCAATCCTGACGAAGATCCAGGTGATCACGTGACTACCTTCCACCTTTGGTGCTCATCTAACTCTTTGAAAGATGACTCTGTACAGTTGTGATTGTTTCAACATACTCTCATTGGGAGTGTAGCGAAATGGTACATTGAGCTCGATCGCTCAAGATATTCTTCCTTCGGAAAATTGGCAATGGCCTTCCTAAACCATTTCCAATTACCTGTGAGATACGACGCTAGCATAGAATTGTTGGCCAATTTCTCACAGACAAAAGTAGACCATATCTTTGATCACATCCAAGAATGGAGACACCGGAAGAGTTTAATTAAGGTACTAGTCCCACCAGCATTCCTGCTCGAGTGGTTCCTTAATTATTTGGTCCCGCAGTTATCCAAAGACATCGCGACTTCAGGAGTGTTCTCCGAAGAAGACACCATCATGAGAGCTCAACGGCTTGAGCTCATCTATTCTCACTCTGGTTTTTTATACGAGATCTTGCAAGATGTGCCACGCTCAATACTTGATAAAACCAGACAGAGAGTTGGACCACATGCCGATGGTATTGTTGGTTCATCACAAATAAAGCCCGCTGAGCAACTAATGAAGCAGTTGCAGCAATTGTCTATACAACACACAGTGGCTAGCCAAACTACTCTTTTGGTTGCTCCCCCTACTAAAACGTCGGATGTACACATAGTGTAATCGACAAATCCAAAGGCCACCCAGTAGCCTGAAGGAAAGAAAAAACAATGAAAGAAGGGTAAGGGGGATAAGAAACCCACTGATAATGTTAGCGGGGGAAACACTGAAAAACGGAAGGTGAGGTATCCGTGCAACCTGTGCGCGGAAGACCAGCCGACCCACCTATGTCCCCGGCTTGCAGAGGCCCAAAATTTTGTGACACAGCAACAGCTTGTTGTGTTAACAAATCCATTTCAACATGGACAAAACCTAAACCAAGCCTCTACAAGTGCAGAAGGGGGAATTCAAGTACCCTCTCCATCTTCGAACAATCCCGCATCCGCGAATGTATATATGATGAAGGGTGATGCTTTCATATCCACTAGAGTGCATGACTACAGTAAACCAAGCACTTCTAAGAAGGGCAAAGAAGCCGAACTCCCATCTCTTCCTCTACATATTGAGAAGAATTTGGGCGAAACAATGACACGCATCCCAAAAGGCATGTTCAAAAAGGCTTCTCACAACCCAAACGCAAGGGCCGCCTAGAAATATTCTATGGTGGAAGATTTGTCTCAAACCCCTTGTGCGATGTCTGCTTTGGAGGTCCTCCAAAGCTGCCCTTCCCAGAGGAAAGCTTTGTTAACTGCTCTAGGATCTACCGAGACTTGTAATCCAGGTACCATCATGTTAGATACAATCGACTTAAAACCTCATCTACCTTACCACGTAGCGTTTCAGATAGTAGTGGTTCACCCCACGAAAAATTTTACTCGAAATATTTTCCGCATGGTGGTTGGTGAGGGCACCTCGACTTGCGTCATGTCGTTGGCATGTTGGAAGGCCATTGGTCAGCCCATTTTGTCTCTGTCTCCTACTCTTCTCACTACTTTCGACAGTCATTCGTTCCGACCACATGGTATCATTCCCTCTTTTCCCATGCAATTGGGAGGGAAGATCGTGTGCGTTGAGGTAGAGGTAGTCGACGCGTCCCTCGACTACAATATTTTGTTAGGAAGGAGTTGGACTTATGCCATGCAAGCAGTGGTTGCTACAGTTTTTTGGGTCTTGTTGTTTCCACATGAGGACCGGATTGTGACCATTGATCAATTTTCTTTCTCCATATCTGACCCTTCATTGGGGGTGTCTGTGGTCCCAATGATTGATAATCCTCAACCAGGCGTAGTCAATGTAGGGGTTGGTTTGTGCCCATCTTTGATGGGTACCTTCAATTACCCGCCCCCTCAAGGCAATGTCAAGTTCATATCCAACCACCATAAGGTTGAGATTTTCCAAGTTTCATCGTTTCGCACGACTTACTTCACCGATCCGTGGATACTTCCTTCCCCATCAACCATGATGGAGGGGACAGGGCATACAGGCATGTCCATGCCCTTGTCCATAGCTGAAGTAGCATACTCTTTAGTCCAGCAAGCTTCAGCCAACCCAGATCCAACTCCTGCACAAGAGTTTGATCCGCTTCTAGAGCCTATTTGGGCTCAAGGTTCTCTCGCTAACACCGATTCATTAGACTTAGTCTTTCCCTATGACGAAGCAGTAATTGAAGCAATGACTAGTCCGGACAAACCCTGGGATGATCTTCATCATAGATCATACTTTCTCCCAGAGTTAAGTAGAATCGAGGCTGGAGAATTCACCTTGACTATGACTGGAGATAGGACTTTCCCTATTAATCCCTTAGATATACACGATGTTTATGCTGAGGGTAGTATGGAAACCATGGCTAACACCATACTGATCAATATCTCCAGAACCCTTGGCGTCATGGAGAATGTTTTCGTCGGAGTTGACTGCTCCCCCGGAGAGATTCAAATCTACACAGATCTATTTAAAGAATTATGTGACGTTTTTGCCTGGTCTTACGAGGAAATGTCAGGCATCGATCCAGAAATAGTTGAACATGAAATCACAACTTATCCAGATGCCAAGCCTGTCCAACAGAAGCTTCATCCAGTTAACCCGAGGAAAGCAGCAGCCATTAAGGTTGAGGTTGAGAAACTGCTAAAAGTTGGTTTTATCTATCCTATCCATTTGACCTAATGGGTGTCAAACCCCATGTCGGTCAATAAAAAACAAGGCACAATTTGTGTATGTACAGACTTCCATGATTTGAACAAGGCATGTCCCAAAGATAATTTTCCCACACCATCCATCGACCAGATAATTTATGAATGTGCAGGTTGCGAGGCCTTCTCTTTCATGGATGGTTTTTCAGGATATAACCAAATACAAATCAAACACGAAGACCAGCACAAAACAACATTCATTTGTCCATGGGGTACATTCACGTATCGTAAGATGCCTTTTGGTCTCAAAAATGTTGGAGCCACCTTTCAGCGGGCCATGTCTTTTGCTTTCCATGACCTCAAGCATATAGTCGAGGCCTATTTAGATGATTTAGCATCTCGATCTCGCAAGAGAATGGATCATCCCACACACCTCTGACTTATCTTTGAGCGTTGTCGCTACTTCCGGATTCGCTTGAATCCAAACAAGTGCAGCTTTTTCATAACATCAGGATGTTTGTTAGGTTTCATAGTGTCAACAACAGGGATCATGGTCGATCCTCTCAAGTTTGAGGCAATAATTCAGTTGCCCCCCCCCCCCCACGCACAATCCTTCAACTTCAGAGTCTACAGGGCAAGGAAATTTTTTTAAGATGCTTCATCGCTAACTATGCTGAGATCACCAAGGGATTTATGCACTTACTTAAGAAAGGTGTTCCTTTTTATTGGGACGATGCCGCTCAACGCTCTTTCGCCGCATTGAAACATGCCCTCACAACTGCCCCTCTGCTTTGGACACCTAACTATAAAAGGGATTTCTTGTTATATCTGGCTGCAGCAAAGTCAACCATTGGCATGGTCTTAGTTCAGGAATATGACTTGTTCTTAGAATATGTCATCTATTACCCGATTCGAGGCCTCATAGGACCGGAACTCAATTATTATCATATCGAAAAACCTGTGTTGGCAGCAGTCCATGATGTTCAACGGTTTCGTCATTATGTTATGTTTCGCAAGACCACCGTCATTGTTGTCATGAATCCATTTCAGTACATGTTGACACGACGGGTAATAGGTGGAAATATCAGTATATGGATAGTCATCCTCCAGGAGTTTGACTTAGATTTCATTTCAGCGAAATCCAAAAAGTCATTGGTCTTTGCAGAACTTATTTCGGAACTTCCGGTTGAGTCGGGTGATCTTGTGCCCGAAGAATCGCCTATCAGAGGAGATATGTTTTTTATCACCTCTTCGGATCCCTGGTATGGAGATATACTTATATATATCCAAACTTTGAAGTGCCCCACCTCTGATTCTCATGATGAGCGTCGACGCATATGCCATCAGGCTAAGAATTATCTCATACTCGATGATACATTGTATCGAAGAGGTGTAGACTGCATCCTGCGTCGATGTCTCACTCACGAAGAAGCAGTTATCATGCTTAACGATTTCCATATCGGAGCCTGTGGTGGTCATTTGTCTGGGTTGGAAACATCCCAAAAGATTCTACGAGTAGGTTACTTCTGGCCGACACTAATCAAAGATTGTATCGAATCGGTCAAGAAGTGCCACCCGTGCCAAATCTTCTCTTGGAAGATGAGGGCACATCCCGCTCCCATGTTTCCTGTCATCACAGTTGGTCCCTTCACCAAGTGGGGGATTGATTATACTACATGCAAACCTCTTTCAGCAAGGGGGCATCGTTACATCATCGTAGCCGTAGACTACTTCACGAAGTGGGTCGAAGCTATGCCAACATTTAAAGATGATGGACAGACTGCAGCTCTCTTTTTATTCAACCAGATAATAGCAAGGTTCGACGTCCCAAGGGAGATTGTCACTGAACATGGCAGTCACTTTCAAAACCAGATGATGACCAAGTTAACGTCAAATCTTGGGTTACGGAAAGAACATTTGTCACCCTACTACTCCCAAGAAAATGGTCAGGTGGAAGTTGTGAACAAAACTCTTAAGACCATTCTACAGCGAACGATCAACTCAGCCAAGTCAAATTGGCATTTGATGTTATACTCGGAATTATGGGCTTACCGAACGTCTGTTTAGACTGCAACTGGTTTCTCACCTTTCCAACTCATTTACAGGTTGGAGGCGGTCTTGCCTATCGAATGTCAGATCCCATCTCTAAAGTTGGCAGTACAATTATTGCCATACACTTCGCCACTTGAAGAGTGGTTATTATACCTGGAGCAGCTCAATGAGCAGTTTTGTGATGTGGCCCTGGCCAACGAGGCTCACAAACATAAAGTCAAGTGTCAATATGATAGGTACGTTCGTCCTCAGATTTTTTCTGAAGGTGACCTTATCCTGGTCTATGACCAAGATAAGGACCCCCTGGGGGTAGGAAAATTCAAACCCATGTGGTTCGTACCTTTCATCATAAAAGAGGTTCTAAATAAAGGCGCTTATCGTCCGGTTGACTTTGAAGGGAATGCCTTGGCAGAGCCTAGAAATGGACTCTACCTCAAGAAGTATTACTCATAGGCAAGTCACCATGGGGAACTTTTTGTAACATATGTATAATCTTTGTACTATTACTTTCAAGTTCTTTAGTGTTATGGACATGTCGTTTTGATGTATCTTTCGTCACTGTGGCAGATGTCAAGTGAACCCGAGGTGTTCATTGGGTATGCAGATGGTGCTAGCTGGCACACTCGGAGGCTTGCCTCCGCAGCTTGGGTAATTTTTACACCTTGAGGCCAGTTATTATCTTCCTGAGGTATATGCTTAGGTGACACCACAAACAATGTCATCGATTACAGTGCAGTTATTGAGTTGCTTCGTGATGCTTTGTCATTTGGTATCTCTCATCTCCGGGTCTACCTCGACGCTCATCTAGTTGTGTCTCAGTTAAATAGAGTTTACTGTGTTCATGATCCGAAATTACACCGACGATTCCTTAGGGTACGTCTCTTAGAACGAAGCTTTGATTATATTACATATTTTCATGTTCCTAGGAGATTAAATCAAATTACAGATACCCTAGCTAATCAAATTTTAGATTGGCATCTTGCACACATATGAAAGGACATACACATAAACATGTAAATACATTTTTTTCCAAAAAAACGATGATCCATAAGACACAAAAGACATAAAAATCCATATATAACATCATAGTCACCAGAGTACATATATGGATGCAAGCGCCTCAAAAATATGACCAATAACGAGTCACGGGGCTTATGCCCTCAAAAAATATATACAAGTAGTGCTCTCGGCACGTGAAAAGCCTAACTAAAGTCAGGGCCTGTGGGCCCTGTTGTACTGATCTACAGTGTTGGCTAAACGCCGAAACAATCAGACCCATGTCCGTGGTGCCCCCACTACATGAGGTTGCATCGATGGTGGCGGGTCCTCAATCTCTGTCATAGGGACCATGCGAGTGAGTGCAGTAAAGTTCTGCTTGACTCGTATCAACACCCTCTCAGCCTCCTCGGCTAGAAGATCTCCTGCTGTTGTTGGTCCCCCAGCGACGACAGGTGCGGCCCCTGGCTGAGGATGATGCCTATTCCTGGCATAGTCCGCAGGTCGCACTGGTCCCACATTTGGATGCAACAAACACATATCCGTCAAATACTCTGGCACAAAAAAAAAATGATATATAACAAAAACAACATAAAAATTACATATGTTTCAAAAAAAAAAAAAATCAATGAAGTAAACTTACCCATCTCTCCTCGATCCTCACCAGGAGGTACTGGTATCTCAGGGTCTCTCGAGAAATCAATCCGGGCATAGGGGTAATCCTCTATAACCAGGATCTGTCGCGACAACCACGTGAAGAAGTCATCGTCGAAGGACTCATTGGTCCTTCCGTCACCCTGTCGCGGCAGTAACATTGCCCATCTACACATAGCAGGAAGAGAGGCTTGATGTCCTCGTACCACTACTCGAGGACTAAAGCTCGGAACTCTCTTAAAGAAGAAAGAGCATAGAACGGTCCTAAACCCGAAGTTCCTCTGCATCCGCAATCGACAATCTGTCAACTGCCTCTTCATACACTCTAACAATGTGGTGCTCCAATCAAATATTTGTGCATTTAAGCACTGGACTGCATAGTTCATCTGTGCCCGGGATGCCTGATGCAGAGCCGCAGAACCAGTGATTCACCCAATAAGAAATACTATCGCCTATAGCGATAAGTCAGTAATATTTCTTATGGGCACCTGTGAGCTTGAGCGGTCTGTATCAGCCGCACAGTAAAGGCCTATCAATTTCGCTATGTTATGTCGCCCCGAAGGAAAAGTTTGGAAGTTGATTGGTTCCCCTCTCTTAGAGAGGCCAGTCAAAAAATATATGTCCTCGGTTGTGGGCACCAGTGACTGCCCCTCTAACATGAATGCCTTTGCATCTGGATGCCAATAGTCAACCAAAGCATTCAACAGCCGAGGTTGTGCCCACATAAAAGGACATAAGAAGAACTTGAGAAACCCACATTGCATCAAGGCAGCCACAGCATTGGGGTCTTCCCCGACCAACTCACTAACCTCTTCATGCTCTCTTTCTCTCCAGTGGACATACATCCTGCAAAACATCAAGGTTCAGGAGGGTTAATCCTTGTTCTTAATATTTTTTCATTCAATAATGGGTGTCCACATGGGTTGTAAGGCTGACAATCGCGTGTACACGCGTGCAGAGTTTACTCTGCCCGAATGTACACATGGCTTGTTCTGAGACAACCCGCGTGGACCTAGGGATGACCTTTTTAAGGTCAACGTCCCCCCTAAAAAATGGAACCCAATGCAAAAGTAAAGACTTAAAATGCAAGATAAGGGAGTTTGTACTTACTTGGTCCAGACAGATGGTCGTTTCGTCCACTGTAGCTCCTAGAATCACCGCTTTTATCAAAGGGGTTTTTTTGGCTCCAGAGTCAATTTCCAAATCAACAATGGTGATAATGAGCTGTCAGCTTCTATTTATAGAATTTTTTGCCTCTTTTTGTCACTTTTTTGGCCCCCCTTATCATGTTTTTCAAACCAAAAACTATTTAGAGTGATTCAGGAGTTGCATTGGGGGGGTATGATTGGGTATCGGGACAATTTTTTGGAGTTTTGGGTAATTTTCGACAGTCCGTGGAAAAAAATTCCGAAGATCAACTTGAGCATGTAAGTTAGGTTTCTACCCTGACTTTTGTATATCATTGTCTTTTTCCTTTGCCATAGGATCGATCCCATCAGGTTGCGACACGAAACCATCATTTCTACTTTAGAAGTGTCGCAAGTTGGTGGTAGAGCTTACCGGAACATGGATGCCCTAGGTAGATCCTAGTTGCATTATGGTGTCCATGTTGATTCGAATCACTGTAGGCTCGGGAGTCCTTGTTGTTTTTCATGATTACAAGTTTGAGCCTCATTTGCATGATTCTTTTTCACTCTTGACCTCACCCTTAGGACTCCCAAAAGATATAAAGGGTCTTCTTTTAAGCCCTTTTCAGACCCTCTAAACATGAAAAGATTGTCGAGCGATCTTGTGGCCTTTCACACTCGTTAAACTAAAATTTGAAGTCATGTCTATCCGGCGGTATTTTACCCCTTTTTCGTTCTGGATGGTCAACTGTACGAACAAAGGTATACTCTATGGAACTTCAGTTCTCTAGAAGAGTACTCTCAGGTATCATTTTAACCCTTTTTTGGGCCTGAGGGACTAAATTTACGAAAAAGGAACCCCCACGGAGTCCATAGTTAAGCTCTTTTCAGACTCCCTAAAATTGAAAAGATCATCGAGTGACCTTATTCTCTCACACTCGTTAAAATGGTCCAGAAGAACATTCCTGACGAAGTCCATAGTTAAGATTTTTTCAGACTCCTTAAAAATGAAAAAATGGCCAAGTGATCTTGTCTTTCTCACACTCGTTAAAATGGTTTTGAATAGACGTATTTTCGGTGCTAGTTTACCCCTTTTTCGAACCGACTAGACTATCTTCGAAAAAGGTACCCCAATGGAGTCTCCTTTTACGTTTTTTCAGACTCTCCAAATATGAAAAACCACCGAGCTTACCTTCTCTGGGCTCGTTAAACTTACATCGAAGGATGTTACCATTGTGTGTTTTGTTAACTGTGTTTGCATACCTGCGTCTTTGGTCTAAATGTCGGCTCCATGTTGCTCCCAACTGAACCATCTGAAGCATACCTTATACGCAAGCCTTGTAGCACGTTACCTTTGCGTCTTAACACCCTTGGCCCCCGGAGGATTTTTTCCAAGTATCATCATTCTGAACATCAGTCTTGTCCTTGTTCCTTGAACTTGTATGTTTGTAACACTCGTTCCTCCATTGTAACGTAACATTCCTTTATTATTTTTTCCAAAATCATTGAAAAAGACAAAAAAATCAAATATACCCCAAAAAGAGGAAGAGAAAAGTATTTTCTTTATTGGCAGCACAATAAGTCTCCCTTGGATAAAGCACATTTGTTCGTTTGTTCATCAAACTCTGGGATTTAATATGACCTTAGGAAGTTGTTCTCGCTACATAGAGTTGTGTCCTTCTCCGTTTGGTTATTCTTCCAAACATATGGAGAGTTTGTGTTGCCTCCTGCCTCGTGAACTTATGATTAATGCCATGCTGCCTGAGTCTCATCATTTATTCGTGCTATTGTCCAAGGGAAGTTTTTACCAAGCCTGAGTTGGCCCCTCTACAGTTTGTCTCTTTCCCTCATACCCAGCCATCCTGAACGTCCAATCAAGTCTTTGTTCGAAATCAATGAAGCCTTCAGTCTGATCATCAAGATTCTCTAGTCCATGACCGACAAGCCATCGAAGACCTCTGGGTAGTGAAGTCGTACACTCATATTACACTCCTACCCGAGTTTTTGAAGATTTTGAAGTTGTTTCTCGAGCTCTGAAGACCTCATCTCCAGCGATCAGGCCTTATCAGCTTCTAAGAAGATGGATACTCTACATGTATATCTTTTTTTATTTCGAGATGTAGCTCCGCTATGTATTGTTCGTGGCTACACTTTATATAGTTATATGACATGGATCTACAGTGTATTTGATTGGTATCCATGCATTTATTCTATCTCGAGCATGGGTATGCCCGCCTCGGTCAGAAAATTGTTATTTTTGCAGACGGCGCCTCCCGATTTTTGGTTCCTAGGCTCACTTGTTCGGCACATCAGTAAAGATTGGTAATGTATTTCGGCCATCAGATGCGCTTATGACCTCACACATTAGGGGGAATTTGTTATAACCCTAATTTGCACCATACAAGCTTACTTGGCATCATGCCATATCAGATTCCTTCTTTGCCAAAACACTGCTGAGCAACTCTTCTTAAAAAACACTTTTTATAAAGGCCCACACACCCTGCTCTATTACTGCACGCGTGTACACGCTCGCTGACCCAAAACAGCCCGCATGTACCTACAAAAGCACGAAAAAAGGAAAGTTGTCGACGGAACACACAGCTTTGGGTGAGTTAACTGAACCTTCCAGCCATGCATAGTCGAGGGTTCGCCCAAATACCTAGCTTCTTCTAGCCTATAAAATAAGGGTTAGGGGTCCCATTTGGAAGAGGAGAATCATAGTAAAGAAACTATACCCAATTGCATATTTTGTTTGTCCCAACCCTTTAGCCTTCCTTGTGCAAAGAGAAAGATAGAGAAAAGAAGTTGGAGGATAGTAGAAGAGGAGCCCAAGACCAAGTTCGTGGAGCAGCGGTCGTCTTCATCATTGTAAGTTGATTTGTTGAAGTTAATAATAAAGAGATACTTTTCCCATCCCACCATATGAGGTTTTTATGATTTATTGTATACTTGTTTATTGAAATCTCTAACCCATTAATCTATAGATCAAATGCATGCAGAGTTTGTTGTTTGTTTTATGTGAATGTAGGTCAGCCTTGGGAGGAGAGATGCAATCAAAAAACGATCAAGCGTAAGGAGGGATATACATCAAACGCCCGTAATAAGGTATGCTCATTTAACTATGTATTTGCTTAAGAATAATTGGGATTAGGTCTGGGACGACGGTAGAAAGTAGAGATCTTTAGGTCTTTTCTGCATGCATAATCTTACCCTAAGTGCTAGTCCGTAGAGGGATTTCCCACTCACAACACCTAGGTACCCAACATAAGGCATGTTATGAATCTCTCTTAGCACCATATTCTTCAACTCTTGAGAATTAGGTACATAAAATATACCCCTATACATGAGGTTTCCATCCTCTCTTAACTCATAATCTTCACTTTTCTACTGCAAACTACCTTGTTGTAGTTTTTCTTTTGTTTTCTCATAGTGCTGATCTAATTTTGCAGCTCCTAAAATTATGTCTTTTAAATCAGATTTGCACATGCTAATGGTTGTAGCATACATCTCATGCACCCTTTTGTTGAGTGCATCAGCCACCTTGTTCTCTTTTCCTTTTATATTCTTTATCTTGAAGTCATATTCACTGAGGAATTACATCCATCTACTTTGTCTAGCATTCAAAGTTGGTTGTCCAAATAAATATTTCAGACCACTATGGTCTGTCCTTAGCTCAAATCGTTTTCCCATGAGATAATGCCTCCACATATTCAAGGAATGCACTATGGATTCCAATTCTAAATCATGAGTAGCGTAGTGTCTCTCATTCTCTTTTAACTTTGTTGACTCGTAGCATATCACATGTCCATTTTGACTAAGGACTCCACCGATTCCTTCCCTGCATGCATCAGTGCACACAACATAATCTTCATCTAGGTCAACAATTCTTAATATTGTTGCACTTGTCAATAAGTATTTCAAGTGCTTAAAAATTCTTTCACAATCAACAGTCCATTCAAATCTCGCACCCTTCTTTTGCAAAGAAGTGATTGGGTGAGCAATCTTTGAAAAACCTTCAATAAATATTCTATAGTATCATGCAAGTCCCATGAAAGATCTCACTTCTCAGACATTCTTTGATATTGGCCACCCCTCGATGGATCTTATCTTTTTAGGATCCACAGTTATCCCTTCCTCTGAAATTATATGGCCCAAATAATATATTTTCCTCCGATAAAATGAGCACTTGCTCAATTTTGCATACAACTAATGTTCCCTTAATACTTGTAGCACCATCCTTAATTGTTGTTCATGCTCTTCTTCAGACTTATAGTAAATAATAATGTCATCTAGGAAGACAATGAAAAACTTATCCAAGTAATTTATGAAAATACCATTCATCAAGCAAATAAAGATAGTTGGTGCATTTGACAACCCAAATGGCACCATTGTAAACTCATAATGGCCATATCTCATTTTGAAAGCAGTATTAATGATATCTTCTTCTTTGATTCTCACCTCATGATATCCTGACCTAAGGTTGATATTGGACAATATCTTTGCATATTTCAGCTGATCAAAAATATCATCTATCCTTGGCAAAGGATACTTGATCTTCGAGTTTACCTTATTCAATTGCTTGAAGTCAATGCATAACCTCAAGGTACCATCTTTCTTCTTAACAAATAATACTGGGGAACCCCAAGGTGACACATTTGGGAGTATATACCCCTTCTTCAAAATCTCCTCAAGCTTCATTTTTTATTCTTTCAACTCTATTATGCTCATCCTATAAGGATTCTTGGACACTCAAGCTGCTCCATGCATTAGATTAATAAAGAAATCAATATATTTTTTTGGTGGCAACCCTGGTATCTCTCTAAATACATCCTCGAACTCTTTCAAGACTGCATAGTCTTCAATGTTTGGAAATTTATCCTTAGGTTCCTCTTCCATATGTACTTCAAATATTTGGCATCCTTTCCTAAAGCTTTTCTTTAGCTACAAGGTTGAAACTCCTATGATAGTTACTTCCCTTGGAATACCCTAAATTGTTCTTAAGTTTCCTTCCTCATCCAAGCAAGTAAATGTTTTTTTATAATAATCTAGGATGGAGTGATGTTTTTCCAACCAATCCATACCAATTAGGAAATCATATGAATCCAAAGGTTTGATATTCAAATCTATCTTGGTGCTCATCCCATTCATGTCCATTGGGAAATCCTTGACTATCTCATTAATTCTTCTTTTAGCTCCGGTGGCTAGCTGTACCAACCAAGATTTCCCAAGTTTGTTTCTTGGAAAATGAAATATTTCCACCATCTTAAAATCTATATAACGATGACTATCTCCTAAATCAATCAAAATAGCAATAGGTTGGTCATTAATATTACCTTCCACTTAAACCATGTGAGATTGAAATTCATCTTGCCTGTTGACCAAGGATGCATAGATCCTCGACATGCTTCTACCCATGTACTCAATTGTATCATCGTGTTGTACATTGTGAAAATTCCTCACCTTTTCACCTCTATGAGGGAAATATTTGTACATATTCTCTCCCTAACAACCCCAACATTTCATAAGCTACAGTCTTGGTCTTTTTCCCAATGTTTCTGACATTTTGGACTCATGTTGAGTTAGTTTCCCCTGAGAATTATTTCTGAATAATGGTGACTTGTTCCCCCTCTTCCTTTGCTCCATCTTACCTGTATTCTTATCTTCCCAAACCTTGTGGAAGTTTGGTCTTCCTTTATGATGATCATATAGGCACTTGGCTCTCCTTATTGCTTCATCCAAAGTCTTGGGATCATCATATTGTATCGTGTCACTGAATATTGATGGCATCCCACTCAGAAACCTTTGAATCTTGACATGTTCATATTTGATGAAGTCAACATACTTCAAGAGTTCTAAAAATATCCTTTCATACTCGTTCATGGTCATACTTCCAAGTTTGATTTCAAAGAACTCCTTCATCTTCCTATCATAATAACGCTTGGTCAAGTATTTCTTTTGGAAGCACTTATTGAACTACTTCCAAGTGATCTTCTTCTCATCAATGTGTTGTACTTGCACAATCTAGTCACACCACATTGATGTTTTTTCCATCGGTCGGTAAATGACAATTCTTCCTTCTACCTGTGAGGAAGAATTGTGCAACTGAAACTATTTCCTCATCCTTAACAACCAAGTCTCTGCATCTTCATATTTCTTGTGTTTACCATCAAAGTTCGGAGGTTTAATCTTATTCATTTCTCCTTGCTACTCATCCACTCCATACCTCCTCTTATGCTTCCTGGCAGGAGATCATCTTGGACTACTATGTGCTCTTCTGATTAATTGCCTTGGTGAGTGATGATGATGCCTATCAACACTTCTATATTCTCTTCTTTTATCATGAGATTTGTGGCACTGTGACTTTCTTTATTATGTTTCCTTATCCATTTTATTCTCTATTATGTCCAAGCTCTGCAACATCTTGATGTTGAAGCCAACTTGTTGTTCTTTAGCCTTCGTAAGCTTCTCATTACCAACCTTATATCTTTGCACATATCTTTGCAGACTCTTTATAGTCTCCACCAAATTCATTATCTCCTCTTTTCCTTCTCCATGCCCATTGGATTTTGTCTGTGCAACAGCCATGCCCATACCAAACACTTTGACTTCATATTCATAGTTTTAAGTTCTCTGTGCATCTTCCATGCCTCTGATCTTGAATCTCTATACTGAATTTTGCTTGGTTCTATTTGTGCTCTTCATTCTGCAAAATGTGCATGCAACATGATTTGTGAGACTATAATAATTTCACAAATCCATAACTTTATGCATCATTCTTCTCTTCAAATGCACCAGAAATATTATTTTTGATTTCTTGTGAATCTTCATGTCCATTTACATTTCTAGTGAATACATGGACTCCTCTATAAACGACCTTTCCCACAACTATTCTCATGTTCGATTCTGAGTCTTTGAGCAGAAAGTTGTCGATGGCATGGGAAAGGAAATAAATATCCATTAGCTCAAACAACATAGCTTCAATGCTCAGCTACTGTAATACCCTAGCTTGAACCCCAATTGTAAATGTAAATGCAAATGTACATATAGGTTGATGAGTTGCCAACACTAAGTTTTGGGTTATGTTTTTATGCACGTGCATAAAAGGTGGAGTGCTTGTCCATTTCATAGTTTTCATGCACCTGAGGAAGTGCGTGAGGAATTGTCTTGAAGTGCGCATCAAACCGGGATATGCAGCCAGGATATTTTGGGACCAAATAGACTTTGTATATAAATATTTTGAGTTCAGAGTGCCTGTGTGGTTTAGTGTGATAGAGTGTTGAGTTTTACACACACACCAAGGGAGGGTGCGTGCCCATTTCATAGTTTTACACACACCTGAATAACTGTGTTGTGAGGCTAAAAGGCCAGTGAGCCTATCTTTGTAAAAATGTAATGAGAGCCAGATAATTAATGAAAACATATCACTATGCATAGACCAATTAGAAAAAAAGAGATGGGGGGCTCAAACTCCACTAGAAAAGGAAAAAGGGGCTAAGAGTTAGGAAGAGGGAATATTTTAATAATATTTCCAAAAATATAATTTATGGGATATATATTTATCCTAAGTTCCTAAGGGATGGGAAAGAGTCACCAAGTGGAGTGAAGCTAGTTCTTAAGGTAACAAGTGTCTAGTTTTAGCCATGCAAATATATTGTTTGGATTTAGTGTATTTCAGGGGGGATTGACTCATTCCTTCATCATGCAGATCAACTTTCCTCTACTAAGCATATTTATCTTGTTGTAACTTGTTGCCATCACATAACCCTATACTTGGGAAGGCATGTGTGTTATTGAAGAGGCGGGTTGTCAGGTCAGTGTGTTGTTCAAGAGGCAGGTTACCAGGCCCTTGTGTTGTTGAAGAGGCGGGTTGTCAAGCCTGTGTGATATTGAATAGGTGGGTTTTCAGGCCCATGTGCTATTGAAGAGGCAGGTTATCGGGCCCATGTGCTATTGAAGAGGCAAGTTTCCATGCCCATGTGCTATTGAAGAAACGGGTTGTCAGGCCCGTAAGAATTCTCTCCAAGTGAAAGAATTGTTGAGAATTGCTTTCCCAAAGTGCCCAGTTGCAACTACAGAGCTCTGAGACTTCCCGTCTGGCCTATTGTTGAAGCCATGGAAGGAAAATGGGGCAGTTGAAGGAATGTTGAGCGGAGAAGGGGAATACTTCTTGGGGTGGGACATGCATGTGGGGAATTAGGGATTGTAGTTTGTTTGCTAGGGTTGGCACCTTTGTCTGAGTGTTTTGGTTGTTGATAGAACTTTTCTTGGTTTAGGAATCCTTTTCCTTGGTGGAGTTTAAGCCTTAGCTCGGGGGTGACCTTTTGCTGAGAGTTCTGAGCAACAGAGTCTATGGCTGGGAGGAATGTTTGAGGTCTGTGCGCAGTTGGTGGATTACAATAAAAGATAAGTGTCTTCTTATGTGTATTATTCTCTGAGTAATGTGCATATACATGTTAAATATATTATGCATTGCAGTTGTATATATATCTGTGTGTGGATTATATATGTTGTAGAAATGCATGCTTGTTGCATATGCAGGGCATGGGCCATGACAGTTTATATGTGTTTATATATTGTTTAACATGTGAATGCTTGTGTTATTTATATTTATGGAATTGGTACATAATTATGTTGGGTTGTGCATGTATTGTTAGTTCTACATAATTTTTGTAGATGTAGAGCATGGTAGTGATTAAGTGTTTCCTGATAGATAATTTTGTGGTAACGTTCATGGGATTTTGAGGCAAGTCCTGAATCATCACGTGAGTAGGGAAATCAGTCTGTGCACACAAATGGGGTAGACCCCACGCACGACATGAGAATGGTTGTGTGCGCAGTTCTATTATGAGTTCATTCCATTGTTATAGTTGATATTTGTTAAGTAACTTCATCAGTAATCATATGGGTTCTAGCACGAAGCCAGAAATGTCGTGCATGTTGAGGGATAGTCGACGCGACCTACACAATGAAGGTTGAGCATGCATAATTGATAAGATATAGTTTTTGCACGTGGTACAAGACTAGTTTGCGCACACTATGAAAATGTAGTTGCACGTAGAACAAGGCCAGTTGTGTGTGTTGTCGGTTTCAATGAGTTGCTTCAGCAGAAGAAACAATTGATGTCAGAGATTATTTAGCGAGTTGCAGTAGTGGAGACTTTACAATGTGGTAATAGGACTCAGCTAGGATGTTGGATACGTTACAAAGTAGTATCATAGTTCAAAATTTTGATGTGAAGTGGCCAGAAATAGAGTTGGGGATGTTACAAAGTGGTATCAGATATTTTGGTTCAACATTGGACTTGTATGGGCCAAGATCAACATGAAGTTGGCGAGGCGGGCATTTTTATGATGGTTGCAGGTTCACAAGCTAAAAATATGGAAAAATCAGTTTAGTGAAGAAAGGACTCGTGTGCACTAAGTATTGGTGTGTAGTGTGTGCATACTAAATTTTGGCACTGCATGGTGTAGGACTTATAGTGTGCGGAAGATATCAGTGTGTGGAGTGTGCACATTGAATATTGGAACTGTGGGGTATAGGACTGGTGTAGCACACATATTATGGGAGTGAAATCCATGCGCGATGAATATGGGCGTCATGTAGAATTGATGGGTGCATGCATAATAATAGTGTGCAGGGCATGTGCATTGAATACTGGTAATGTGCAGTGAGTGTGCATTGAATATGAGCATCGCATGGAGCAGAATTATTGGTGTCTGCATAGTGTTGGTGTGCAGTGCATGTGCGTGAAATATTGGCACTACGTGGAGCAGAATTGGAGATGTGCATTGAGTATTGTGTGCGAGAGGGTGCACGATGAATGTCGGTGTGATGTAGAGAAAAGATATAATTTGTGTGGAATATTAGTGCACGACACAAAATTTGAGTGAACTAGATAATGATGCGTGGAATCCAAAATTTGAGCGTGTTAAATATTAGTGCCCGATGTAAAAGTTATGTTCATTGAATACTGGTGTGTTGTATGTGCGCTAGGTATTGCGTGTGTAGAGCATGCACATGTGATGAATATGGGTGTATAACACTAAATTGGTATACACTCGGGCTTTGAAACAAAGAAAAGGAGAGAAAAGAGGAGGAAAAGTCCTGGACATAGGAGTCCAAATATTCACCAATAATTTTGAATTAGGCTATTAAATTCACCAAGAATCAAAAGAAAGGATTATGATACACTTATGGAACAAAATGTGGATAGTGTTTATGGTTTTCATAAATTATTTAGTCTAACGAACTTTGTTGCCTGCACATTTTGCAGAGTTAACAACAATTTGATCAGTATAGGATCAACACATAGATCAAAAGCATGGAAGATGCACAAAGAACCTACAACCATGAAGATGAGATCAGAAGGATGTATGACAATATAGGTGATGATGGTACAGATTCAAATGGACATAGAGAAGGAAAGGAACAAAGCATGAATTTGGTGAAGACCATAAAAAGTTTGCAAAAATATGTCCAAAGTTATAAAGTTGATAATGATAGGCTTATGCAGACCAAGGAGGAACAATATGGCTTCAACATCAAGTTTCTATAGAGCTTGGAAAAAATTGAGAAAAAACATGGATAAGGAGACCGATTCAAGCAAATCAAGGAAACACATGTCTCATGATGAGAGAAGAAAAACAAGAAGTGTTGACATGCATCACCATCACTCTCCAAGACATTTAGTTGGGAGAGAGCGCAGTAGTTCAAGCCCATATCCTGTCAGGAAGCATAAGAGGAGGTCTAGGTTGGATTAGCTACAAGGAGAAATGAATAAGATTAAGCCTCCTACTTTTGATGGTGAACACAAGAAGGATGAGGATGCAAAGACTTGGTTGTTGGGCATGAGGAAGTACTTTTAGTTACATAATTACTCTTCATAGGTAGAAGGGAGAATTGCCATATACCAACTCAAGGGAAAAGCATCAATGTGGTGGGACCAGTTTGTGCATGTACAACACATTTATGAGAGAAAATTTACTTGGAGAGAGTTCAAGAGCTATTTTCAAAATAAATACTTAACCAAACGTTTTTATGATAGGAAAATGAAGGAGTTATTTGAACTCAATCTTGGAAGTATGAAAATAGATGAGTATGAAAGGATATTCTTAGAGCTATTGAAATATGCTTATTTCATCAAGGATGAATAAGTTAAGATTCAGAGGTACCTAAGTGGGATGCCATCATTTATTAGTGAAAAAATATAGTATGATTATCCCAAGTCATTGGAGGAAACTATAAGGAGATCCAAGTGTCTCTATGATCAGCATAGAGGAAGACTCACTTACCAAAAGGATTGGGAATACAAGAAGAAAGAAAATACAGAACAAAGGAAGAAGGGGACCAAGCCACCATTATTCATAAATAATTTTCAGGGATATCCAACTACCAAGGAGCCCAGAATGACAAAGGCAATGGGGAAAATACCAAGGCATCAACCAATGAAGTGTTGGTGTTGTGAGGGAGATCATATGTACAGAGATTGTCCTCATAGACGTGAAAAAGTGACGATTGTTTGCAATGTACAACAAGATGGTACAGTGGAGGACATGGGCAGAAATGTACCTAGGTTCTACGCAGCCCAGGATAACAAGCAAGTTGAGTTTCAGTTACATATTATTGAAGTGGAAGGTAAGATCAACAACCAACCCATTGCTATTTTAATTAATTCAGGATCTAGTCATAGTTATCTAAATCCTAAGATGGTGTAAAGATTTCAATTTCCAAAAAGAAAGCTGGGGAAACCTTGGTTGGTACAGCTAGCTACAGGAGCTAAAAGGAAAATTAATGAGATGGTTAGGACATGTCCAATGGACATGAATGAATTGAGCACCAAAGCATATTTGAACATCATACCTTTGGGATCATATGATTGCTTAATTGTTATGGATTGTTTGGACCAACATAATGTTGTCCTAGACTATTACAATAAAGCATTTACTTTCTTGGATGAGAAAGGGAACTTGAGGACAGATCAGGGTATTCCTAGGGCAGTAACTATCAGAGAAGTTTTATCCTTGCTGCTGAAGAAAAGCTTCAGGAAAGGATGTCAAGTATTTGTGGCACATATGGAGGAGGAACCTAAGGATAAAGTGCCAAATATTGAAGACTATGTAGTTCTAAGGGAGTTTAAAGATGTATTTAGAGAAATATCTGGGTTTCCACCCAAAAGAGATATTGGTTTCTCTATAAATATAATGCCTGGAGCAGCCCTAGTATCCAAGACTCCTTATAGGATGAGCACACTAGAACTGAAAGAATTACAAATGCAACTTGAAGAGCTTACGAAGAAGGGGTATATACACCCAAGTGTGTCACCTTGGGGTGCCCTAGTATTATTTGTGAAGAAAAAGGATGGAACATTGAGATTTTACATTGACTTCAGGCAGTTGAATAATGTAACAGAGAAGAAAAAGTACCCTTTTCCAAGAATAGATGATCTTTTTGACCAGCTAAAAGATGAAAAAATATTCTCTAAGATTGACTTCAGATCAAGCTATCATCAGGTAAGAATTAAAGACGAAGACATCAACAAGACAACCTTCAGGACAAGGTATGGCCATTATGAGTTTACAGTAGTTCCATTTGTGTTGTCAAATGCACCATTTGTCTTCATGTGTTTAATGAAAGGTATTTTCAGAGTTTACTTAGATAAGTTTGTCATTGTATTTTTGGATTACATACTTATTTACTCTAAGTCTAAAGAAGAGCATGAGAAGCACTTGAAGTTGGTGCTACAAGTATTGAGAGAACATTAGTTGCATGCAAAGTTGAGCAAGTGATCATTCTACTAGAGTCATATTCATTACTTGGGTCATAGAATTTCAGAGGAAGGGATAGCAGTGGACCCAAAGAATATAAAATCCACCAAAGGATGACCAACACCAAGGAATGTCGCAGAGGTGATATCTTTCATGGGAATTGCAGGGTATTGTAGAAGGTTTATTGAACGATTCTCAAATATTGCACACCAAATCACATCCTTGCAAAATAAAGGTGTGAGATTTGAGTGGACTTCTGATTGTAAAAGGAGTTTCCAACACTTGAAGAGTTTGTTGACAAGTGCGTCAATTTTGAGAATTGTTGATTCTAATGAAGACTTTGTTGTGTGCATTGATGCATGCAAGGAAGGGCTCGGTGGAGTCCTTAGTCAAAATGGGCATGTGGTGTGCTATGAATCAAGGAAATTAAAAGAGCATGAAAGGAACTATGCTACTCATGATTTGGAATTTCCATCCATATTGCATGCCTTGAATATGTGGAGGCCTACCTCATGGGAAGAAGATTTGAGTTGAAGACAGACCACAGTAGTCTAAAATATTTTTTTGGACAACCAACTATAAATTCCAACCAAAGCAGATGGTTAGAATTCCTCAGTGAGTATGACTTTGATATAAAGCATATCAAGGGTAAATAGAACAAGGTGGTTGATGCACTCAGTGGGAGAGTGCATGATATGCATGCTACAACCATTATCATGTACAAATAATATTTGAAAGATAGAATGTTATAAGCTGCAAAATTAGATCTGCACTATGTGGAAATAAATACAAAGCTACAACAAGGTATTTTGTAACAGAAAATTGAAGATTTTGATTTGAAAGAGGATGAAATCCTCATGTATAGGGGCAGAGTTTATGTACCAGATTCTTAGGAGTTGAAAAATCTACTAATAAAAGAAATGCACAACGTGCATTATGCTAGGCGCCCAGACTACCAAAAGACAATTACAGTTGTCAAGAAACAATATTATTGGTCGGGTATGAAGAAAAAAGTGGTTTATTTTATTTCCAGGTGTTTGGAATGTCAAAACTTCAAGGTTGAGTATAGACACCCAGCTGGTTTGCTACAACCATTACCCATTCCTAAGTGGAAACGGGAAGTTGTCACAATGGATTTTATCATGAATCTTCCTAGAACTACCAAGAAAAATGATTCTATAATGGTAGTAGTAGACAAGCTTACAAAAGCTTCCCACTTTATTCCAGTAAAACTGGCACACAAGGAAGCTAACATTGATGACATTTATATGAAGGAAATTTCTAGATTGCATGGTGCACCTAAGACAATTGTGTCTGATGGAGATCTCAAGTTCGCATCAAATTTTTAGAAGGGATTATTTAAAGGATTTGGGAAAAATCTTAATTTTAGCATAGCCTACCATACAAAGTAATATGGGAAAATAGAAAGGGTAAATCAAGTGATTGAAGATATCCTAAGAATGTATGTGATGGACAACCCAACATAGTGGGAAAAATATTTACATTTGGTTGATTTTGCTTATAACAATGGGTATCAAGCATCTCTAAAGATGATCCCATTTGAGGCACTTCATGGAAGAAAGTGCAAGACACCGGTGAGTTGGTACAACCCAGCAGACAGAACATTGGTTGGACCAGATTTTCTAGGCAAAATGGAAGAGAAAATGGTGAAAATAGGCTGCCAAAGATAGGAAGAAAAGTTATGTAGATAAATGCAAAACTCACAGAGAATTTAAAGTGGGTGATCATATGTTTTTGAAAGTGAAATCTAGGAAGAGTTCACTTAAGTTGGGAAATCGTTCAAAGTTGGAAGCACGTTATTGTAGGTCATTTGAAATCCTGGAGATGATTGGTCATGTCACATACATGTTTGCACTGCCTGCATCCATATGCATTCATAATGTGTTTCATGTATCTTTTCTTAAAAAGTATGTGCTTGATGCTAATCATGTAATTGATTGGAATGTGATTCAAGTGGAGCAAGAAGGCAACTTCCAAGTTCAGTCGGTGTGCATATTGGACCGAAAAGTCAATTTGCTCCGAAATCGAGAAATAGGACTGGTAAAGGTCCAGTGGACATGTTACAGTCCCGAGGATGCAACTTGGGAGCATGAGGATGGTATGTGTGCAGAGTATGCATATATTTTTGAATACTTTTGAAGTTTTGATTGTACATAATGAATTGAAGACAATGCATAAATAATAGGGAGGGGAATGTGATACCCTAGCCTGAACCCAAATTGTAAATGTGATTGTACATATAGGTTGGAGATCTTTCAACACTAAGTTTTGGGTTATGTTTTTGTGCACGCACAAAAAAGGTGGAGTGCGCTCCCATTTCATAGTATGTGCTCACTTGAGGAAGTGCGTGAGGAATTGTCTTGAAGTGTGCATCAGACCGGGATTTGTAGCCATGATATCTTGGGACTGGAGATCCTTTGTATATAAATATTTTGAGGTCGGAGTGTTTGTGTGGTTTATTGTGACAGAGTGTTGATTTTTTTGCGTGCACCAAGGGAGGGTGCATGCCCATTTCATAGTTTTTTGTGTACCCAAATAAGTGTGTTGTGAGGCTAAAAGGTCAGCGAGCCTATCTTTGTAAAAAATTAATGACACCCAGATAATTAATGAAAACATATCACCGTGCATAGACCAATCAGAAAAAAAGAGACGGGGGGCTTAAACTCCACTAGGAAAGGAAAAAGGGGCTAATTGTTAGGAAGAGGGAATATTTCCAAAAACTAATTTATGGGATAAATATTTATCCTAAGTTCCTAAGGGATGGGAGTGAGTCACCAAGTGGACCAAAGCTAGTTCTTAAGGTGACTAGTGTCTAGTTTTATCCATGCAAATATATTGTTTGGATTTAGTGTATTTAAGGGGGGATTGACTCATTCCTTCATCATGCAAACAAACTTTCCTCTACTAAGCATATGTATCTTGTTTTAACATGCTTCCATCACATAACCCTATAATTGGGAAGGCCTGTGTGCTATTAAATAGGCGGGTTTTCAGGCCCGTGTGTTGTTTAAGAGGCGGGTTGTCAGGCCTTTGTACTATTGAAGAGGACGGTTGATAGGCCCATGTTCTATTGAAGAGGCATATTTTTAGGCCAATGTGTTATTGAAGAGGTGGGTTTTCAAGCGTGTGTGTTGTTGAAGAGGTGGGTTGTCAGGCCTGTGTGCTATTGAAGAAGCGGGTTGTCAAGCCCGTAAGCATTCTCTCTAGGTGAGAGAATTGTTGGGAATTGCTTTCCCAAGGTGCCCAGTTGGAGCTACAGGGCTCTGAGACTTCCAGTCTGGCCTATTGTTGAAGCCCTAGAAGGGAAGTGGGGCAGCTGAAGGACTTTTGAGAAGAGAAGGGGCACGCTTCTTGGGGTGGGATATGCATGTGGGGAATGAGGGATTGTAGTCTATTTTTTGGAGTTGGCACCTTTGTCTGGTTGTTTTAACTGTTGATAGACCTTAGCTTGGATTAGGAATCCTTTTCCTTAGTGGATTTTAAGCCCCATCTCGGGGGTGACCTACTATTGAGAGTTCTGATCAATAGATTAATATATGGTTGGGTGGAACATCTGAGTTCTGCACGTAATTGGTGGATTACAAAAAAATATAATTGTCTTCTTATGTGTATTATTCTCTGAGTAATGTGCATATACATGTTAAATATATTATGTGTTACATTTGTATATATATGTGTGTGGATTATATATGTTGTAGAACTGCATGTTTGATGCATATGTAGGGCATGGGCCATGACAATTTATATGTGTTTATATATTGTTTAACATGTGAATGCTTATGTTATTTCTATTTATGGAATTGGTACATAATTATGTTGGCTTGTGCATTATTTCTGCATAACTATTGTAGATTTAGCGCATGGTGCTGATTAAGTGTTTCCTAATAGATAATTTGGTGGTAACAGTCATGGGATTCTGAGGCAAGGCCTGAATCATATCGTGTGCAGGTAAATATGTTCACGCACACAAATGGGACAGACCCCACGCACGGCATGGGAATGGTTGCGTGAATAGTTATATTATGAGGTCATTCCACTGTTATAGTCACTATATGTTAAGTAACTTCAGCAGTAATCATATGGGTTCTAGCGTGAAGCTAGAAATTTTGTGCATGTTGAGGGACAGTCGACACGACTGACGCAATGACAGTCGAGCATGCAAAATTACTAAGACATAGTTTTTATGTGTAGTATGATACTAGTTTTTGTGCACTAGGGAAACGTAGCTATGCATAGCACAAGGTCAGTTGTGTGTGTTGTTGGTTTCAATGACTTGCTTCCGCAGAAGAAAGAATTGATATCAGAGCTTATTTAGTGAGTTGCAGTAGTGGAGACTTTACAATGTGGTAACAGGACTTAGCTAGGAGGATTGATACGTTACAAAGTGGTATTAGAGTTCAAAATTTTGATGAGACATGGCTCGAAGAAGAGCTAGGGACGTTGCAACTACCCTCTAATTATCCCTTCAGATTTAATATAAGTCATCAAATCATTTCATCCATACTTAGAAATTTTTCTTAACTTATCACAGGTTTACATCCCATTCTCTATTCTTGTTACTTTTCTACGGCCCATGAAATTCACCCTCCCATTCTTCCACTTTCATTTCACACCTAAGTTGACCCGCAAATGTGTTAAGTCTTTCACAAATCCTACCTTGTATGTTTCCCTACTTCGAAAACGTTTTTCTTTACCGCGGGTTCATGAGTCAATTTTCCTCTTCTTACAACTTCTACCTCCTCCAAAATGCACCATCATGTTCCGTCGTGTCCACTTTACACCTTTACTTAGTCATTTTCTCATGATTCATCACCTCCATCACATTCTAATACTTAGTCGATTTTCAACTTTACCGCGGGTTCGGATGATATCATGATTTTTTTTTAAGTTCTTACACCCGTTTGTCCGATCGTTCCTTTATACTTAGAAAAAATCTTGAGATTTATTGTGCTTTGTGGAATGTTACACTTCTTCTCCACCATGCCCTTCACACCCATGAAGTCTTGACACTTAATCAAATTTTGTGATCTCACCGCGCTCCGCAATGTCTTGACACTTAGTCAAATTTCAAAACTTCACCGCAGGTTTGCACACATTTCCTTATTTCTTCACATACTCCCAACCTTCTCTATCCAACCAATCCATTCCTCTACTTAGTCAATTCTTGAACTCTCACTGTGGGTCTCAATTCAAGGTTTTGCAAAACAGGCAGGTGCCCCGCCACGCAGCTCCACATCACCTGCCCTCTACCACCATGTATATGCCACTATGGAAGTATGCGTCATTATTTTTCCACATCAATTGACACGTGCCCCCCATGTCATGCTGGAATCACCATACAAAAAAGTACCCAAATTGTTCGAAATTTCTATTTTTTTTAAACGCCCAAATTCAAAATTCTTTGCTCAGTCACCATTGTAGTTCTAAAACCAAGTTTAATACAGCCAATTCTAGCACTGTAGATGTCAATTTGATTCTTCCTCATTGAATTTCCCATGAATTCCCACGCAAAATTTGGGATTTTTCCCAATTTCACCATGGGCGCTCTGCAATTTTTGAATCTCGCTCAGTTACAAGTCGAAATTGTCCAATTTGAGATTTAGAATTGGGGATTTTTACGTGCTGAATTTCTCAAATTCCCCACTAATTCTTTCCTAATTTCATATGGATACTTTTGTCAAACATATCAGAGACATTCTCTAAAATTTAAATTTATGCAACTTATATCTCTGTCATTCTTTTATCTAGCCCATGCAAGCTTAGTATTCAACTTTGATCTTTGATACCACTTTGTAACATCCCCAGCCATCTAGGTTGGGTCATGCCACACAAAAATCATCTTCTATCATAGTTTCATTTTTTAATTTCATTGAATTCATGCCTCTTACAGATTTTTCACGTACTCAACCACCCCACAGAGTCTTGTTACCTCTAATACTAGATCTAATACCATTTAAATAACATAACATACCTTGCATATGAATATAGTACATGCAATGCAAGTGGTATACAAATTCATGCATAAACATATACATTTTAGCATATAGAATTGACATAAATGTATATACAGTAATCATCATAATAATACACACAGTAAACACATAAAAAGACACTTATCTTTTAATGGTAAATCACCAACTACATGCAAACCTCAGACCTTCCTCCCAGCCATAGACTTTGTTGCTCATAAATTCTCAACAACATGTCACCTCTGAGCTGAGTCTAGAAACTCCACCAAGGAAGGTTTCCTAAGTCAGACTAAGGTCTATACAACACAATAAATCTCAGGTTAAGGTTCGCATTGCTACACCTAACCTACAGCCTCTCATTTCCCACATCCCTGTCGAACCTAGGAAGTGTACCCCTTCTCTACTCAAGATTCCTTTGGCTATCCCACTTCTGTTTCGGGGCTTCAACAACATGCTAGACAGAAAGTCTTAGAGATCTACAACTAATTGCCCAGTGCACCGGAAAAAAAAAAAAAATTTCAGCAGTTCTCTCACTAGAGGAAATGATCACAAGATTGACAACCTACCTCTTCAGACACAAACAAGTTTGGCAACCTTCTTCTTTGGCTCCAAAGATCTTGGTTTTCTTGTTACCAACATCTTCCCCCAAATATTTTCTCATACAGGTACAAGAAATGGATATGGTCGTAAGGTACATATGGCAAGAGTCTAAGGTTCCCCTCCTCTGAAAATTATGATGGTAGCATAATGAATAGCATCCTCAAACACATTAAGTCTTCAGCATAATAATGCATGCAAACAACATGACAAGTGGCCAAGATTAACCACTTCCTCTCTTTTGGGAATTCATCCCTTTCCAAAGACTTAGGATAAAAACATCGGCATATCAAAACTTAGGTTTGGACTCTTTAAGGAATATTTTATTATATTCCTTGGCTTATCCCCCTAGATTAAGTCCCTCTCTTAAGTCCCTTAGCCCCCCTTTCCTCTAGTGGAGTTCTATCCCCCCATACTCTTCTTGTTTGGTTGGTCTACAATAGTGATGTATTTTGTTAATAATATGAGTGATACATATCACAATGATAGGCTTGTTTTCCTTTTAGCATTTTGGCTCTCTGGCCTTGTAACCACACAAGCACTCTAGCCTCAAAGCATATTAACAATGGCACTCGGGCCCAAAATATCCTATCTCACCAACCTATATGTACATTTACAACTTGGAGTTCAGCCTAGGACTATTACAATTTTTACCAAATATGAAGACTTGGTGTTCATCAGAAGGCCTCGATCAAGGTCCCATTATGTACCAATTCCATCAATGATTAAAGGAAATCAAATAGAAAATTAAAAAGTGGAACAAAGAGGTTTTTAGAAATATATTCTTTGAGAAAGACATGGAATCCCTTCAAACTAGTATCATTCTAAAATTTAAATGGGTGCACTGTCGAATAGAAATCCCAAGAGGTTCATCATAGGAAGGAAATCACCATCATAGGAAAGAAAGAAGAAACATTGTGGAAGTGGAAATCCAATATTCGTTGGCTCAAATAAGGGGATATAAATTCTATTTATTTCACAAATCCATGGTCAACGGGAGGAACTAGAACATGATCTCTAGTCTAAAATCTACAATAGGTTAACAACTCAAAAAGTATGAATAAATTATACAGGAATTAAAACATCATTTCAGCCAAATCTTAATTGAGCCAACAATGGGGAGACAAGTGACTATTGATTCAATTATGGCCTCAATTCCCCCCCTTGTCTCTCTAGAGTAGAACCAAACCCTTCTTTAACATATCTCTTTCAAGGAAGTGACAACAAAAATAAACTCCATGGCCATCGATGAATCCCCGGGACCATATGGATTCATTGTTGAATTTTTTCAAGCTTGTTGATCAATCATTGGAGAGGATGTTCAAAGTGTTGGTTGTTGATCCGGATTATTTTCGGCACGAAATGAGAGAGGAGATATAACATAGAAATATTCAGAGATATTGCAAGAGAGACAAAAATATAACAGAGATATAGCGGAAATATAAAAAGAGTCACAGATATACAGTAATACAGGATTTCTATTAATGAAATAAATGTACAGAGACTGTAAAAGTACAGAGTGAAAGACTCGCTAGAATGGTGGTAGTTTATCTCTGAGAAGAGATGTGACGGCTACTCGCATCCATGAGAAGATGGTTACAATGAGGCTCTCAAGGCCTTTTTACAATAAACTAGAATGCCAAAAACCCTAGACATCCAAAAACCTAACCCTAGGAGATGAAGCGCCAAAAGTCATGTGGGCCCCGTTTGGGTAAGTTGGTGCATCAACTTCCCGGGGTCGTAACTTTTGCATACGATCTATGTTTTAGGCGTGTGATAGCTCGTTGGAAAGGTATCATCGAGGAGAATCATTTTGGGGGCTCAATCATTCCTTTAGCTATCATTGAGAACCTCGATCTTGAAAAACCTTCATTTAGGCCCTCAAAATGACCCCAGAAGTTAAAACCTGCTAAAAATAGTAAATTGCCAAAATTGCCAAAAAGTTGTTTTGAGCCAGTTGGAAAAGGTGGGTGGCCACCGATATCCACCTGGATCAATCCTCCCTCCTTAGGAAGAAATGGTCTCCATTGCATTGAGTTCCCGAGGGAGAGGGGAAAGCGATTGTTGAATCTGAATCTTGGTGATCTGCTTGCCTTGCTGGAGATGTGGCATTGCTTAGCTTGTTGAAGGCTATCACGAACCTTTGGCTAGAAGGTTTGGACATTTTTAAACAGTCTTGCTATTTTAGATGACTGTGTGCAGAAGGAATCTTCATGCTTTGTTGCAACCTTGTCGACCTGCTTCTGTTGGATAGAAGGTGCTTGGGCCGAAGTTGTGGTGGTTGCAGTATCCTTCTGTTCACCCTTTGAACAGATTGTGGAGAAGATGAATTTTGTAGTATGAGATACTACCTTGCAGCACTGTTTA
>ML781023.1:466503-492205 GCA_009831015.1 Picea engelmannii | reverse complement strand
TGGGTAAACCCACCTTTAATTAATTCTGGGTCTTCCATTATAACTGTTGGGGTCGACTTCTTATTCTGCACTTTGTAATTGTCCGATGACCAATCCGCAAAAGGGGATTTGGTCCTTATACAATTACCAACATGATTAATCCTTAATGGGGATTAATCCAATAACAATAATAATAATAATGACATGATTAATCCTCAATGGGGATTTAATCCAATAATAAAATAATAATAAGAATGCTCTTCGCAATTACATTATTTCAACATCTTTGACCCTAATGGTCTGAAGCTCAACAGTGGGAACAGAATTCAACAAATCAATAGCGTTCTGGGCCCACTCTGAGGGATTTTTCGCCAGTGTCTCATTCACAACAGTACATCTACTTCGGGCAGTGATAACCATATACCCAAATTACAGTAGAGTGCATGAAAAACACCCAATATCCCACTTTGTTCTCTATATTAGGCTGCAAATAACTTTTCATTTCTTCTAAAACCCTTGGCAGGTTGGTGCTGAAGATTAAGATATAAACTTTGGACTTGATTTTATTTATAAAAATGAGCATTGTGATCCTTTTTCATCCAGTCAAGATGAATGCAGCTTCAGGGAACTCTGTCTTGTTTGTCTCTAGGAACATTCTCAGCAAGTGTGTGTAATATTTGAAGTTCCTTAGTGATTGGAAATTCACTAGTTGTTTGTGTATATTATCAGCTATGAACTCTTCAAAGCTCATACTGATTGATTGACTGGACTTTGACTGAAAAAAGGTCAACAGAAAACCCAACATGACCTCGACTACAAATTTGTCATTATCTAAACCTAAAATTTGACTGAGTATGGAACATGCCCACTGGACCTCAATAACCATGACGCTTACATTCATAGGCAACGACAGACTCTCGGAATGATGTTTGGGTTTAACAATGGTCTGCAAAAATAGGGTTTTGACCTCGAGGGGACATTCCTTGTAGACTATAATTAGTTTATCTTCCTCAAAGGGTTCAGACGATGCAGGGGGAGACTCCAGTGTACCGAGGGCATGTCGAATTGACGAGCTATCTACTCTTCATAGGACTTGTTGGCACAAGGGCAGACCCAGGTTTCAACGCTACAGTAACGCACCAACAAAGGCCTAACTACTGGCCCTTTCGGCGACACCTGCGAAGCAGATGAAGTCTCACCCGAGGTAGAGGCAGGGGTGATTGCAAGACTCAGGTGTCTACAACCTTAGTTGGGACACAGATCTATGATTTTACTACTTAGTAAAGCACTTAGCACCATCAGTTCCTCAATATGCAATCAATACCCACTTCGCTGATAAAACAGAGCTTTGCAACATTCACACAAATCTAATGTATTTAAGCATTTAGCATAGATAAATAGATTAGATCGAGTAGATCAAGCACTAAGCATGGCCATATAGATCAGATCTAACTTTCCCACATATAATAAGCACAAAGCATAAGTAGATCTATCTAAATACATCAAAGCACTTAGCAAATAATATGTGAACACATCAAGACAAAGCACAAAGCAGCATAACACAGTGTTTACGTGGTTCACCCACACCCTAGGGCTACGTCCACCAATTCTTCTTCTTTATTGTCTTCAGTCAATCGGTCACAAGCACAGAGCCTTAAAACCCTTACTCCGCATAGGACAGAAGATCTGCGCATCTCGCTAGATCCTTCTTCCTTGCGTTATAGCACTAAGCCTTCCACAATCTGCTACAAGGACATGTACTTAGCTCTGCAAGTCTCTCACAGTCATGCACAAAGCACTTACAGACTCTACTTGCACTTAACATATGTTCACATCACATAGATGCACTTCCACCCCTTTTATCTAGCCTAAGCATCTATTTATATATACAAAATAGGCCTAAACATGGGTAAACCCATGGGTCAATATCCCATTCCCATTACATATTCCCACATCCCAAAAAGGACCCAAAAAGGGGTCGAGATCCCGTGATCTCCGCTTTGTCTTGCGCTCCTCCTTCGACAGGCTCTCGAAGTCCCAAAATAGGTCAACATGACCAAGAATATCCCAAAACTTGGTCAAGGGCCAACAGGCCCCCAACACTCACATGTGACTCGTCCCGAGTCACTCTGGTCTGATCAGTTCTACTTTGAATGCCTCGAGTTTGGCTCGAGATGCTTCGACATGTTACCTTGCTTCAGCTTCTTGCTCGGTGAACTCCTAGATCACTACGTCATTCACTGGCCCTTCTAGGCATTGTTTTGTTGTAGTGACAACCTGTTCTAGCTCTGCTCCTCGACTTTCAACCTCTGTGAACAATTGGCATGCCTTATCTTTCATAGGTTGAATTTGTTGAGTTACTTCCATAACTTTGTTATGGATCGTATGGATCTGTTGCTAGGCGGTGCATTTCTCTTAAGATCTCTTCATTCTGTCTACAGCTGACATGGCCTTCAGCTGCGCCTGTAGTGTGTCTGCATGTTGCTTCACTTCCTGGAGTTGCGACTCCAGTGCCTGTAACTCTGGGTTCTCAGCAAGCTTCTCATACGTTTGGGCACTGCAATTACTCCGCTGCTTGCACTCCCTGGCAAGAGCCTTTAGTCTCTCAGCTGCACTCCTGGCGGTTTCTTCCCTTTGGTCTCTTACATCTTGCAATGTCTCAGGTACTGCGCGTAGCTCCAAATCTGCTATGCGTTGATGTAGTTGTTGAATCACTTCTTCAAGTTGTGCCACATGTTGTGGGACTCTCTCTTCGTCCTTTACTTCGACAACTGTCACAAAGCGAAGTGGTCTGTTGACCCTTTCCTTTACTTTGAGTTGCTACGCGAGCAATTGTTCCTTTCTTTGTTGTAGTTGTGCTCTTTATTCATCCCACTTCGCTTGGAGAGAAAGCTTTTCCCGTTCTGCAGTATTGCGTTGCTCTAAAAGGTCTTCCTGTACTTGTGCTAAAGCCTGGGTGGCTTGCATTGTTTCTTCATGTGCTCGTTCAAGGCGAGCTTCGAATGTATCAACAATTTGGTGGAGTTGAGCTCACTCATTTCCCAGTTCTAGTGTTCCCAACAACAGAGGCGCAGTGGAAACTGCGCAGCTGGACTGTAGTGCCTGTTGCACCCCTTGAAGTTCAACTGTAATTTGATTGTATATCTCCTCCAATGAGCCTCTTGCTTCTATGTTATCTCCAGCGAAGCATCGTTCAGTGCTGCTATGATGAAATCGAAGACATCTAAGGTGAGGGTAGTCTGTATTTTGGTCATAGAGGCTGTCGATTTCTTCTGAGAAGATGGCTTCAGGGGGAAACCTTCCTTTTCTTCGAGGGATCCTCCTCATCTCTAGGCGGTGTAATATTGCCTTTCCTCTGTTCAACTTATGCACCATTTATCTCTGTGCCATCTCCTCCTTGCGCAGGTGAGATGGAAGCAGTATTCAGTGAGGTACTACTTACATCTTGGGCTTCTTCATTTTTCTTTGTCTTACTAGGTCCAGGTGTATCATGCGCTGCTTCTGGATTGTCAATGTTAGACATCTCCGCAGGATCTACTGGAATGAGGAGGTCCGCTGACCAGTCTTTAGTAATCTCTTCTAAGTCCTCCTCTGTCAGCTTGCAGTAAGACTGGAGTTGTTGTTTGTGCTCCTCATCACGCACTGTAATATAGATGAAATGGTGGTCTGCGTTGAATTTCATTGAAGGCCGAAACCTGTGGAGTGTATTTGGCATGATGTGAGGCTCGGACTGGATGGTTGTCTTCAACTGGTTTTAATATGTATAGAACATGGCATTTGACTTCCATTGCTTGTTCATGTCACTAGAATACCACATTGTACCGAACTTCGCAGCTAGAGGTTCAAATGGCTCGATGTCCGGGAAGGTCGCACCTTCCGGCATCTCACATGCAATGAAAGTGATCAGGATTAGAATCCAGCTGAAGTGGAATTCATATCCTTGATCTTGTGCTTCCCTACAGTCTAGTTCCAACTGGATCACAAGGTACTTCACCCAATTCATTTGTAGGCCCTCCGTGCACTGTTCTACGAGGTCGACTACAAATCCAGTCACTTGGGTGGGTTGGTTCTTGCGAACTAACTTTCTTGTGATCAATTGACAGGCAAGGTGCACTATGTCGCTCTAGATAGAAGCTACCTTGTAGCCTTGCATTCCCTTCTCGACATATCCATAAGTGTCCTTGATCCTTTGGGTGAGAGTGCGGTCCATGGATTTTCCAGGATACAAATCCTGTGGGTTGGGTCCTTGCATGCTAAGCCCGGTGATCCAATTGATCAATGTCAGATCCACTGTGATACAGTGGTTTAACTACAAGTATCCACCATGGTAACAGGACAGCAACATCTTGACGCATGCATTCACTTCTTGGTTCCTTCTGAAGTGAGGAATCTTCATGGCATTGAGCAGTGTGGACTGTGTGAGGTTCATATTCCATGACTGGGGAACTATCTTTGAATTATTTCCCTTTGTTCTGGTCAGGTATTTATGTGGGGTGAGCATGTTGTAGACCTTCCTATCGCTAAGGTTGAAGTCGCTAAACTTCAATGCTGCAATCTTTTCTTGGTCTACGTGAACTACGCGTATCCCCTTCGGGAGGTATGCAGTGACCAAAGCTTACTCAAATTCTCTAGGCACACTGTCTCGATTGATTGCGTTGCTCAGAGGTGGTAGATAGGTGGGTAAAATGCTCAGAATCAACTTAGCATTCGTGAGATTGTCTTTGTGCTTAGTTTGCTTTTCATCGGTTGGTCGGGATGGTCCGGCTCGATAAGTTGATGGAGAGTTTGGCAGTCCTCTCGTGGATGATTCTTGTACACCTGTGGATAATCCTCTCTCTGACATGACTCTTTCGGTCATCAGGTCGATCAAAACTTCTTCATCATCTTTCTCTGCAGCGCTCAATTATTCTGACATACACACTCGAGGTTAACAATCGCGGGTTCGGGGAACAACTTAAACATAGTACTGAGATAGAAAGAAAGAGTGTGATAATCACTGTATAAACTCATCTTAGTCTGCGGGCTCGAATTATCAATTGGCAAAAGTGTTCTCGGTGCATGGCGCGGTGGGATAAATAGGGAACTTGACAACGGTTCGCTTGCAACGGGTATGAGCCTCCATTAACTCTTGTTCGGTCTGTTATCGCACGGTCCAACGTTCTGATGATGAACCATAATTGTCTCTCTAGCCGTTCGGAGTGTCGATCGAATGGTTATAAAGTCCCCAACAACTATATTGCTTCGTCATGGTGAAGTGCCATGTGTTGCTATTCTGATATTTCGGCGAAGCTCCCCTTCTGCAAATTTTTTGTTTTCGAAGTTCCCTCTGGAACCTTCTACAACTTTTCAATATTAGCTCTCTTCTTACTTAACTTTCTAGCCTTTTTTCCAGTGAGCTTCATCTTGGTAGTTCTTTTTCCATTCTGATTCTTATCTTATTTTAACATATTTACTTCACGCTGTTGAGGTTCTACCCTAGGATTCCTGGATAATACTTCGTCTTTGTCTGGGGTAGGTACTTCGGTCTTCTGTGGGTCTTCTAATGTTCTTGAAGCTATGACATCTGGGTTTCTAGTGTTAAATAGCTTCAATCTGCTCTCATGTTCTGCAATCAATTGTGTGATCCTTCTGGTCATGAAATATTTTAACTCTTGTTTCTTCTACTTCAAAACTTGTTCTTCTTTCTTTCGTCTGGCTTGATCTTTATCAATCCAAGGTTTTCCTAGTAACAAGGTAAACGGAGTGTTGTCTTTAATAAATTTAATAATCTCAAAATCTTCTTTTGTCGAAGTTCCATTAGCGTTCATAGGTATGTGAGCGATATTTCCACATAGGTTTACTAGCTTTCCTCTTAATATTCCTATTCCTCCTAATGAAGGGATCATAGCAGAATTCCCTATGGCTTCCCAAGTTCTTTCTGTCATGATATTCACATGCGTTTCTTCATCCAGAATACAGTCAATGTCGAAGTCTCCTATTCTTACTTCAATGCATTCTTTTTCATTGAAGATCTCTGATAAGCTAACATGTCGATGGCCATTCAGGGTTTTGTTTATTTGCAGCAATACTTTCTTTGATTCTTTCTGGGGTTCTGCTATAGTCTTTGGATCTGCCTTAGGGTTTTATTTATTCAACTTAGCAATCATCTAGGGCAATCTAACACTCCATGGTCCATAGCTTTACAACAAAGACAACCAGGTCTTTTTCCAGGGAATTCCTTAGCAAGATGTCCATGTATTCTACAACTATAACAGAGGGTTAATCCTCTATTTCTTTTAAATGATCCCCAGCGTCTCCGGTACTGCGCACTAGGATCATGGAAGATATCCTGCAAAAAAATATTTCTAGGATCCTGCATCCATTTGTTAGTCCAAACATTATTTCTATGCATAAGTATAACATATCTTTCACTATTCTTATCAGATCTACTCATATCAAGCCTTCTTTCATCTATTAATACCCTAGTTTTCAAGCTCGGACAGAACCTATCAATCATACCTAGATCCATACTTTAGAAACAAAAATTCCCACTTATCTTACTTCTACAAAGCACAAAGCTTCCAGATCTATAACTTTTCACTATTCTTACCTTTATCAAAGCACAAAGTTTGCATATCTTACCTCTTTTAATCAGAAATTCTCACTTTTACCTTTCTTAGAGCACAAAGCTTTCAGATCTTGCTTCTTTCCTTCAAATCTGACCTCCTTTCTTCAGATCGGGCTTCCTTATTTAGCACAGAGATTTATAAATCGAGTAGGATACTACACACTAGAGCATAGATCTACATACATAACTTTCACAATCTCAGGTCGAATCTTTGCACAAAGCTTCTTCTTTCTTAGTTCCCAGCAATCAAAGTTTCAGGTCCCGACAACGAAACCATTTGTTGGCACAGGGGTAGACCCAGGGTTCAACGCTACAACAGCGCACCAACAAATCCCTAACTACCTGTCATTTTGGCAACACCTGCAGAGAAGATGAAGTCTCACCCGAGGTAGAGGTAGGGGTGGTTGCAAGACTCAGGTGTTTGCAACCTTAGCTGGGACACAAATATGTGATTGTACTACTTAGTAAAGCACTTAGCACTGTCAGTTCCTCAATATGCAATCAATACCCACTTTGTTGATAAAACAGAGCTTCGCAGCATTCAAACGAATCTAATGTATTTAATCACTTATCATAGATAAATAGATCAGATCGAGTAGATCAAGCACTAAGCATGGCCATATAGATCAGATCTAACCTTCCCACATATAATAAGCACAAATCATAAGTAGATCTATCTAAATACATCAAAGCACTTAGCAAATAATATGTGAACACATCAAGACAAAGCACAAAGTAGCATAACACAATGTTTACGTGGTTCACCCCCACCTTGGGGCTACGTCCACCAATTCTTCTTCTTTATTGTCTTCAGTCAATCGGTCACAAGAACGGAGCCTTAAAACCCTTACTCCGCACAGGACAAAAGATATGTGCATCTCGCTAGATCCTTCTTCCTTGCGTTACAGCACTAAGCCTTCCACAATCTGCTACAAGGACATGTACTTAGCTCTGCAAGTCTCTCACAATCATGCACAAAGCACTTACAGACTCTACTTGCACTTAGCATATGTTCACATCACATAGATGCACTTCCACCCCTTTTATCTAGCCTAAGCATCTATTTATATGTACAAAATAGGCCTAAACATGGGTAAACCCATGGGCTGATATCCCATTCCCTTTACATATTCCCACATCCCAAAAAGGACCCAAAAAAGGGTCGAGATCCCATGATCTCCACCTTGTCTTGCGCTTCTCCTTCGAAAGGTTTTCGAAGTCCCAAAATAGGTCAACATGACCAATAATCTCCCAAAACTTGGTCAAGGGCCAACAGGACTTCTGACCCTAACTTATTTAAAATGACCTTTTCTTCCTGCGAGTATTATTCTACACCCCAGTTTATGAATTGTGGGAAAGGGAATGCAACTTCGACGACGTAAGGGACTATGGAGGCTTGGACTGCTTTGAGGAAAGGTATTTGTTTACCCACATTGTCTAACAAATTGGCTCTAGATATAGAGATGGGTAAGACGGTTATTTTTGTGTCAAATATATCAAAGTCTCTGTCAATTAGGACTTCTTCTTTCAAGGCGGGATCTTGTTCTGTTACGGATAAAATGATAGGGTTCATGGCCATGATGGAAAATACCTGCGAATGAGTGGAGAATGTGTGAGCCTGGTTCACCATTGAGCTTCAGTTCGAACAAAGCGTTTGCGCCAATTTTCAAACGTTCAAATGATTTGAAATATCATAAAATAATGACCCGGGGCCCTCTTTTATACATTCTTTTCGATATCGGGGGCGAGGCAAAGCGATTTGGGGTAGACCGCTTTTCACCCTGATATTCCCTTGGTGGCACCACGTGGTCGCGAGCTGAAACCATGGTATTTATATCCTCCCTCTTTCAAACAATTAAACTTTGCACTAGTTCCCCACCTGATACGTGTTTTAATCATTGAATTAGGATGTTTGAGATCTGTGTCCCGTCGGGCCCCATCAACTTCTGCGCCTCTGCCATATTTATCCCTTCTCTTCTAGGTGTGACCATGTCCTCCAAATTCCCTCACCTCCACACCAATCTATCCCCTTGCTAAATACCGAGACTTGGCTTCCATCTGAAAAATTGTTATGGTGATAACATAGGCTCCAACTGGGGATGTTATCCTCCCTGCGAGGTAGCAAAGAATAGTAAAACAAGTGCCTACCCATTGGGCTATGATCTACTCCTGCAGTCTGAATCCACCAACCTTTATTCAAACACTAAAACTTGGCCCATCATATCTTAGAGCCTTCACCTCGGGCTTCAACTATGTTGCCTTTACTCCAACTTATTTATGCGAAAAGAAAGCACAACAACGATTATCTACAATGAATGGAAGGGGTGATGATTGTTTAAACAATATAATGTTTGAGGAACCTGCCATTCACAGGCCCTCCTCCAACGATGTCTCCAGTACTCCATTGTAGTATGTAGGCATTGCTTCCATGATATGCTGCAATTTCAAATGGTCCCAACCACAGATGGTCAAACTTCCCATGCTTTCCCTTATCTTCATTTATGGCGTCCCATTTTAATACTAAGTCTCCCAGTTTGAAGTCATCCACTTTGGTACGCCTGTCGAAAGCCTCTTTGATCTTGTCTTGGCGCAGCTAAGCATTATTGAAAGCCTTTTCCCTGGTCTGCTGGACACTGATTAATTCATCCTTTATTCTCCAAGTGGAATCTATTTCCGCATCTTGCTCCTGTAATAGCCTCATCATTGGAAACCCCAACGCAGTAGGAAATATTTCCTTTGTACCATAAATGATCTGGAAAGGGGATGTGTCTATGGATCTCTTTGGGGTGATCTTGTCAGCCCATACTACATGGATGAGCTTTTTGTGCCCAACCTTCTTATTTTCTTGCAGCAATTTCTTGATAATTTTGACTAAGCTTTTGTTCGAAGACTCAACCAACCCATTTCCTTGAGGGTAGTAGGACGTAGAATGGCCAAGGGTGATATTGTAATCACTGCAAAATTTCTCTATTTTGTTGGGCTTGAAAAATTGTTGCATTTTTTTTTATGATCTTGATTGGGCATATAAACATGGACAAAATATTGTCTTCTAAAAACTAGATGATAACAACATTTGTTGCATTCCTGGTGGGAACTGATTCAATTCATTTAGTGAAATAATTTGTTGTTGTCAGAATCCACTTGTGTTGGGTTGAGGACTGTGGATGTATTTCCCCTATAAAATCAAGGCCCCATTGTCTAAAAGGAGCTTCCACAGAGATGGGTTTCAAAGGCAGGGGCTGTAATTTTCCTTTCCCATCAAAATTCTAACATTCATGGCTTTTGAAACCTCTTTATAGACATCGAAAAAAATATTGGGCCAATAGAACCCAACCCTCAAAATCTTATGCACAATTGTTTTCCAATAATGGTGACCCCCGCGGTCACCCTTATGAAACTCTCCGATGGTCTTTTCTTCTTCTTCTTCCAGCAAGTAGCTCAATAAAATCCCCCCTGGATCTTTCCAATATAGAGATTGATTTACTATACAAAACTTTGTTGCCTTCAGTTTCAAGAATCTGGCCTTTGTTTTACTAAATTTAGGAGGAGCCTGCAAATTTTTCAACACAAAGATGATATCTGCATACCATGTGGAATCAAGAAATTTCTGGGATATTTGAGGAGTTCTTTCTTCTCCTGCACCCTCTGACAGGTCTGCAATGAAATTTATTCCTAGGAGTTCACAATTGGTCTATGACATAATCTTCGCAAGCCCCTGTCCCTTGATCAACTTGGTGGGTTTGATTTCAAGGTCATATTCCAACAACACTGCTATCCATTTACCCCTCTTTCCTTCAGGATCAGGTTGGGTCAAGATGTCTTTCACAGAGCTACTGGGTACATAAGTAGTAGTATGGGAATGCAGGATGTAAACTCTAAATTCTTTCAAGGCCTTGACTAGTGCATAAGCTTTCTTCTCCATGATATCATATTTCAAAGGAGCATCACTCAATGTCTTGTTGTAATATGCTATGGGCTTCTCAAAATTTTGCTCATCTTTCTGTAGTAAAATGCCAGCAATAGTGTGCTCAAAGGAAAAGGAGAACAATATGAAGTCCTTTTCAAAGTTTGGGCTGGCCAGTAATGGAGCCTTGGTTAATGCCACTTTAATGTCTTCAAAGGATTTTATGGCATCAGGGGTCCACTTTATTTTATTTCCTTTCTTGAGCATGTTGGTAATATCCTTTATAATTTTAGCCAAGTTAGGGATAAACCTTCTCAAAAAGTTCACTTTTCCCAAGAAAGATTGTACCTCCTTTTTACTTTTGGGTATGCCAATTTTTAATATCCCCTCGAATCTGTTGTGATCTACCTTTATCCCTTCTTTTGAAATAATGTGGCCCAACAGCTTTCCTTCTTCAATGGAGAAATTTGACTTCTTAGGATTCAACGAGATTCCGAACTTTCTACACTTCTAAAATGCCCTTCTAATATGCTTGAGGTGTTCTTCATCTGAAACGGAATACATAGTGATATCATCTAGGTAAATGACAATGAACTTGTCTTTTTCATCAGCAAAAGCTATGTCCATATCTCTTTGAAATGTTTCCCCTGCATTCATGAGCCCAAAAGGAATCTTGGCAGACATTAATTTTCCCCATGGAGTCATGAACATTGTATTTTCCTAGTCATCAGGGTGTACCATAATCCGATTGTATCCAGAGAAGCCATCCAACATTGACATTTTCTAAGAAACCACACTTTCTGTAAAATATGGTCCATCTTAGGCAGTGGTTAGTTGTCCTTTAGAGATACTCTGTTTAAATTTCTGAAATCCACACACAACTTGATTTCTCCACTCTTTTTTCTGACTGGCACCAGATTTTCCACTCATTTAGAAAATCTTAGGGATACTATGATCTTGGCTTCAAATAGCTTCTTTATTTATTTTTCAATCAAAGGCAGTAGTAAAGGGTTTATCCTTCTTAATTTATGTTTGAAAGGTTCATGATCTTCTTTGATTGGGATGACATGATGAATTATATTGATTTCATAAACTTTCAAATCATCATAGCTCCAGGAAAAAACATCAGGGAACTCTTTCATTAATTTGATATATTTCTCCTTGAATTCAGGGTTAAGTGTTCTGGACAGCTTAATGATCTTTGGGTCCTCCTGAGTCCCAATATTGCAATCTTCCACATCCCCTTAATTTACTGTAATCTTTGGACTTCTGGCCACATCATTATTATCAAAGAGTTTCTATAATGGAACCAGACCCTTGGGAATGATGTTGCTCTTTAGATGAACTATGTCTTTGCCTGCAATCTGATTGTCAAAGTACCCATATTTTGTGAAAGAAGTTGTATCTACCTCTTCATCACAGTATTCTTCATCAATGTTCAAATTCTCGAATTCCTTTTCCATCTTGAGGAAGCTTTCTATTTGATTTTCATCTTCAAAAACTTGCCAGTACTTAATATTATCTGGTACTGTTGGCATGTACTTGACCTCAACCTTGTACTTTTTGTCGGGGAATATCGTAACCTTGAACATCGTTGCTAAAGTAGCCAAAGCATCAACAATCTGATTATTTTCTCTTGGAATTGTTGAAATATTGTACTCTGGAAATTTCTCGAGGAGGTCTAGTACTAAGTTCCTATAAGCCCTCAGTGTAGGATGTCTTGCTTGGTATATGCCTTTGATTTGATTGATAATTATCTCAGAGTCTCCATGTACAACAATTATTTTGGTACATAATTCTTTCAAAACCTTCAACCCCAATATCAATGCTTCATATTCTTTCATGTTATTTGTGCACTCAAAAACAAGTTTATAAGAACACAATTTTGAATCTCCTTTAGGGTGATTGATCCATACACCAGCCTCTGCTCCTTCTCTGTAGGAAGATCCATCGAAACTCATCTTCCATGTATGATCTTCTGCATTATCCTGTTGCTCTGGATACTCCTCAATCTGTTGATCAAATCTCTCTTTGTCATCCATATCAATTTCTGGTTCTTTTTCTTCAAAACATAAGTCATTGAAGAAAATGGAAGATCCCAACTCAGCTTCCACAGAGTAGATGGGATGATTACTCGGTTGTGACTTGTTTTTTACCATGTATTTGAGAAAGACCTATATGTACAACCTTTTGTCTTGACCAAAGACATGGATGGTGGCGTATGACATGTCCATCTAGAGAGCTCCCTTTAATTTTGCAGCCCAAGACCTTGATAACAACATGCCAAACTTGGGAGGAATATCAGCAACCACTACATCCATAACCATGTTCTTTGTTGGGATCTATGCCAAATATACTACCAGGTCTTTGATAAGACCCATGCACTTCACCTTCCTGGAATTAAAAGAGAACATGTCTTTGTAAGGCCTTGTGATGTCCAGGCCTAGTTGATCCATGACCACCTTGGGCATCAGGTTATGAGATGCTCATGAATCCAACATGGCATTGTGCAGAGTCATATCATGGATTTTCAATATGACATAGAAAGGGGGGACTTCTTCATTATCACTATTTTCTTCTACTCATGGCCCAAATAAGATGGTTGGGTGATCATCTTGTACATTCAGGGTATAAGAATTTTGTTCCATCTTAAGCATCTTGATGATCTTATTTCTATATTCGTTGTTCTTTATTAATTCATTGAATGGTATAGAAATTTTAATATTAGCCATCTCACTTTGAAAATTAAAGAAGGATGAGGTTTTCTCTACCTCTTTGGTAACTGTTTCTTTCCTCGCCTCTCATATTTTCTTCTGGGGCTCTTCTTTCTGCTTTCCTTTGTCCACAGTACCTTTCGCAGCAGAATCCTTTCTGGGTTGACTTGAAGAGGGTATGTTATTTTGAGATTCTTTGTTAGGATTCCCCTTTGAAGGGTTTCCCTTTGGGGGGTTTTCAAGCATTATCTAATTTCGAAGATTGTATTGTCTCTAGAATTGCATGATGGAATCCTACAATCCTGCTTGGTAATCTTCCCTTTCCACTGATAACCTTCCGTCCTCGTCTTGCATAAATATCTCACTTGCATCCATGAACTGGTCATGTTCTTCCTTAGTCAAAAATACCTTTGTTTCTTTGTCATCATAGCAGTTCATGTTGTCTTCGAAATATCCATCATAATTCTCATTTACATAATTATTTTGAAAAGGAGGCCTTATCTGTTGATCCCCCTGATTTCATTTCCCTGATTCACCTGATTTCCCGGATTCCCTTGATTTCTCTGATCTGCTTGATTTGCATGATTCCCCTAGTTTCTTTGTTCTCTTTGTCTAATTTTTGGGACTACTAGTCTCCTTGGATTTCTGGGTGGACCATCAGCCTGTTCTCTGGGGTTAGGCCTATTATCCAGGGCCATTCTTTCCATCATTCTCTCCATGGTTCTCATCATCATTTCAAACTTTTCTTCTGATGTTTGTGAGGTTGAAGGTTGTGCCTTATCTTGAGTTTTGTTCATGTCCTTGTCGGAGTTAGATTTTATCTTTCTTGAAGCCATTAGATTCACTTTGACTTCTATGGCATCAATCATCATATCATATAATGTAGTGGATCTTCGTTCTCTTAATAACAAAGAAAAATCACTTTCAAAAGAATCACCGTATCTGAGCTGAGCAGCTTTAGGGGACGGTTTTACCTCAGCAGGAATCAAATTATAGACTTTTACGAATCTAGCTGAAAACTCCTGCACTATTTCATTAGGTGATCTCTTCATGTTGTTATATTGGGTCAACAACTGAAGGGGATTTTTCCTGTCGCCCCATTTTGTAAGAAAGTTGGTTTCAAAGGCCTCAAAATCTACGATGCTAGCTGCTGGAACACTTCTCCTGCAATACTTTGTGTAAATAGTCTCATTTTTACATCTTCAAAGTCCACCTCTTCTAAGTCTATGAAATCATTAAACCAATCTAGGTTCTTCTGGGCTGATATGTTACCTTCAGCATCATATAGTTTGATCCTTAGGCTATACTCTTGAGGTAAATCATGTAGTTGAGCAAGAAGTACGAGAGGAGAAAATCTAGTTTCCATGGTTGTTGTGAGGGGTCGGAGCGGCTTTTGGTTCTAAGTGTGAATCACTAGAGGCTTGGCAGATGCAGTTAAAATCAAATCTTGGAATCCTTTTTCATCAAAGATGACCTCGCTTAAACAAGATTCAGATTTAGTTATGAACAGAGTTTGTTCAAATTTCACGTCAAACTCAAGGTCTTCAATGCTCGTCACTCTGTCCTTGGGCAAGGACAAACATCAGTCTAGAAACAACACCGGGGTTACTTGATTTTATTTTCTTTTATGTATGAGATTTTCAGGATCAGACATAGGGATTGCAACTTCTGGGTCAGGGTTGCTCCTGGTGTGAATTCTCTTGGGATCCACGATTTCTAGCTAAAATTGTTTGGTGCAACTGGTCTCTTGGTAACGGAGTCGCCAGGGCAAAAATAGTTTCATCCAATAAGGTATTTGATCCACTGTCACCCTCAGGGATCAAAATTGAAGCTTTAAGTCATTTTTCCCAGGGAAGATTTCACGTTCGTCCCTGGCAACGGTGCCAGAATGTTAGCACTCTGTAAATTTTGCTCAGCTAATAGAAAATGACAGAGGTAACTATTTCAACCTAATTTAGAGATGGGCACTAGCCTTCTCAACTCAAAGAGGGCTCTTTTGTTTCACTTGATATTTCTTTGGTAATCGGTGGCTAGATTTAGTTTGTTTTGGGAGGTTTTTATGAAGTTGTTGGTAAGGAAGGGGAGGGACACTCAGGGCTATGCAGTCAAAATTCTGAAAGTGAATGAAAGCAACGACTGGTCGGTAGAACTCTCCAAAGGATAAAGGCTAAATGAGGCAATGAATCTAAGTATAAATTGAATTTAAGCAGAGTGTAGGAATAAGCAGAAAACAAATAATTGCATCAGAGCATTACTGAAACGAATTCTGAATTAGCTAGGAAGAAAAATACACGGTTTAAATTGCTTAAGCTGAGAGAATCATAAGATGAATTCTAGGCCTTTAACTCTCTAATTTAAACAGAAGACAGTGCAAATGGAATTAAAGAAAACAGGAAATACATACAATGAAAGGAGACAAAACTCATATCACCACCATTAGAATCTTTTCATAGAGACTTCAAAAGCTTATGCATATGTATTCAATTCAGCTCCATAAAATTTACAATTGAGTTTAGAAATAACAAAAAGGTGCCCTTGCACTTCTGCCAACATTAATTCATTTTGAACTTCTAGAACTTATACAATTCGATTACAATGGTTGAAATGAAACGTTCCAACTTCTAAAACTAACTATAATAATTTCAACTGACAGTCTCGGCGTGTGAACCGATTTACAATGATTAAACAAAAAATGTTTCATAAACTAACGGTGGATTTCTCCGACTGCTCTCCTTTTTTCTTCACCATCTGTCTTGCTCTGGTCTTCTGTCGAACCTGCCAATCTGGTGACACCTAGAGGCTATTTGTTGGTTCCTTGAAAATTGTGTTTTGTCTTTCCTAGCCACACGATCTCTTTCCATTGCGAGTCAGAAGGAATCTCGTAATCCACCATTTCCTTTATCAGGATCTCCAGATCGATGCAAGTATCATAATTCATAGTTGGCAGCCCGATCTTTACAGTTTTGAACTAATTTAAGATCTCAAAATCTATGGTCAAATATTCCACCAGATTCGGTCCTTTCAAGTTTTCCACTAGGCCTTCGAATTTGGAATGATCCATCCTGCACTGGGACAGAAGAGAATTGTATTCTTATTGATCGTATAATTTCCCTTTTCCATCCCAAAATGGTGGGAGACCTTTGATAAACAATTGTTCAAACAGATCCTTGAATTCGTGTATGCTCTATTCCATCTGCATGACTTTGGTTTGAACTGACTTGAGCAAGTTGTGCTTACCAATGATCCTCCTGGCCCAAATGATCAGTGTAGTCTTGTCTTTGACCCCAATGGTCTTAAGCTCAGCAATTGGAACAGAATTCAGCAAATTTATAGAGTTTTGAGCCCACTCTGAGGGATTTTTCGCCAGTGTTTCAATCACAACAATACATTTGCTTCGGGTAGTGATAACCATATACCCAAATTACAGTAGAGTGCATTAACAACACCCAATCTCCCACTCTATTCTCTGGATTAGGCTGCAAATAAATTTTCATTTCTTCTAAAACCCTTGGCAAGTTGGTGCTCAAGATTAACCTATAAACTCTGGACTTGATTTTCTTTATACAAATGAGCATTTTGATCCTTTTGCATTTAGTTGAGATGAATGCAACTTTAGGGAACTCTGTATTTTTTTTCTCTAGGAACATTCTTAGCAAGTGTGTGTAATATCTGAAGTGCCTTAGTGATTGGAAATTCACTAGTTGTTTTTGTATATTATCATATATGAACTCTTCAAAGATGATACAGACTGATTGAATGGACTCTGAATGAAAAAATGTCAACAGAAAACCCAACATGACCTCGACTACAAATTTATCATTATCTAAACCTAAAATATGACTGAGTATGGAACAGGCCCATTGGACCTCAATAACCATGACGCTTACATTCATAGGCAACGACAGACTCTCAGAATGATGTTCGGGTTTAACAATGGTCTGCAAAAATAGGGTTTTGACCTCGGGGGGACATTCTCTGTAGACTGTAATTAGTTTATTTTCCTCGAAGGGTTCAGAGGTTGCAGGGGGGGACTCTGGTTTACCGAGGGCATGTCGAATTGACGGGCTATCTACTATGCATGGGAATTCTAACCCTAACTTATTTAAAACGACCTTTTCTTCCTTCGAGTATTGTTCTACACACCAGTTTATGAATTCCGAGAAAGGGAATGCAACTTCGACGACGTAAGGGACTATGGAGGCTTGGACTGCTTCGAGGAAAGGTATTTGTTTCCCCACATTTTCTAACAAATTGGCTCTGGATACAGAGATGGGTGAGATGGTTATTTATGTGTCAAATATATTGGAGTCTCTGTCAATTAAGGCTTCTTCTTTCGAGGCAGGATATTGTTCTGTTATGGATAAAATGACAAGGTTCATGGCCATGATGTAAAATACCTGCGAATGAGTGGAGAATGCATGAGCCTGGTTCACTATTGATCTTTAGTTCAAACAGAGCGTTTGCGCATATTTTCAAACGTTCAAATGATTTGAAATATCATAAAATAATGACCTGGGGCCCTCCTTTTATACATTCTTTCCAATATCGGGGGCGAGGCAAAGCGGTTTGGGGTAGACCGCTTTTCGCCTCGATATGCCTCTGGTAGCACCACATGGTCATGAGCTAAAACCACGGTATTTCTATCGGCACACTTTCAAGTGATTAAACTTTGCGCTAGTTCCCCGCCCGATACGTTTTATGACCATTGATTTAGGATGTTTGAGATCTGTGGCCCATCGAGCCCCATAAAATTCATGCCTCCACCATATTTATCCCTTCTCTGCTAGGTGTGACCTTGTCCTCCAAATTCTCGCACCTCCACACCAATCTGGCCCCTGTCTAAATCCCGAGACTTGGCTTCCATCTGAAAAATTGTTATGGTGATAACACTTGGAAGCATCGGTGGCTTTCAATATTTCTAAAGAAATGAAAACAAAGGATCTGATGAAGGCATTGGCTAAATTGTATGAAAAACCCTCGACCTCCAATAAGGTATTTCTAATGAAGCGATTATTTAATATGAAAATGTCAGAAGATGGGTCTGTTGTCAACCATTTAAATGAATTTATTACGGTTACTAATCAACTAAGTTATGTAAAAGTGGACTTTGATGATGAGGTTAGGGCTCTTCTAATCTTGTGCTCATTTCTAGAAAGATGAAACGGCTTGGTCATGGTTGTAAGAAACTCTATCTCTAGTTCAAACACTATGAAATTTGATGATGTTGTTGGTGTTATCCTTAGCGTGGAAATGTGAAGAAAAGCATAGGTGATACATCAGGTAATGTGTTGACCGTGGAGAACAGGGGAAGACAAAAGGATAGAGGAAAGAGCTCATGGAACTGCGAGAATTCTAGGAAGGGCAGATCCAAATCCAGACTAGGAAATATAGAGTGTTGGAATTGTGGGAAGAAGAGACATTTGAAGAAAGATTGAATAGCTCCAAATAAACAAAGAGATGGACAACAAGAGAAAAATCAATAAGCAAATGTAACAGGTGATGTGTTACAAGATTCTTTGATTCTTTCTTTAGATAATATTACTAAATCTTGGGTAGTAGATTCAAGGGCTTCATTTCATGCCACACCCCATAGGAAATATTTCCAATATTATGTCCAAGGTGATTTTGGATAGATTTATTTGGGTGATGATGAACCATGTCAAATTGTTGGAATGGGTAAGGTACAAATAAATCAAAAGAATCAAAACCAATGGTTACTGAAAGAGGTGAGACATATACCATATCTGAGAAGAAATGTAATTTCAACAGGAAAGTTGGCAAGTGAAGGTTGTATATCTACATTTATAGATAAGGTGTGGAAGGTCACTAAAGGATCACTTGTAATGGAAAAATGAGAGAAGGTATGTACATTGTATTAATGTATTGGTAATGATGACTCTTCAGCCTCTTTAGCTTCTATAGGTGTGGATACAACAATGTGGCATCACAGGCTTGGACACATGAGTGAGAAGGGGATGCAGATACTTCATAAAAGGAATTTGTTTCCAGGTCTTCATGAAGTTGATTTGGATTTATGTGACCATTATGTTTATGGAAAACAAAAGAGAGTCAGATTTCTCAGGGTTGGAAAGGAAAATAAGAGTGAAAAGTTAGAGCTTATGAATATAGACGTATGGGGACCAGCTCAATTATCTTGGTGGATCTTGTTATTTTGTTACTTTTATTGATGATGCAACTAGAAAAAACTTGGGTTTATTGCATTCGACAAAAATCTGATGTTTTTGAAACTTTTAAGAAATGGAAAGTTTTGGTTGAGAATGAGATAGGAAAAAGGTTGAAGTGTCTAAAATCAGACAATGGAGGTGAGTATTGCAGCAAGGAGTTTGATGATTACTATTTATACCATGGGATTTGTGGAGAGAAGACAGTTCCAAGAACACCACAAGAAAATGGTGTGTCAGAAAGGATGAACAGGACAATCATGGAACGTGCAAGAAGTATGAGATTACATGTTGGGTTTACCTTATAATTCTAAGAAGATGTTGTAGATATTGTTGTTTACTTAATAAATAGAGGGCCTTCAAGCTCCTTGGATGGTGGCATTCCATAGGAAGCATGGACAGGTAAAAATGTAAACTAATCATTTCTGAAGACTTTCAGTTGTAAAGAATTTGTCCATATTGATAAAGAAAATAGAACAAATATTGAAGAAAAATCCAAGAAGTGTACCTTTATTGGATACGATGTTAATGATTTTGGTTATCACTTATGGGATTATGGAAATCATAAAATCATTAGGAGTAGAGATGTGGTATTCAATTAAAAGGTCATGCATAGAGATCAGTTGCAGGGAAAGAAACAGGAACAGGAAAACACAGAATACACAATGCTTGATGCAATCAAAGAAAATGAAATTCCAAAGGTACCAGAAAATCAAAATGTACAACAATAGGAGCAACAGAAACCTCAAACTCTTACAAGTGTTGTTAGAAGATCCACCAAGTTAAGTAGAGCCCCTGAACGATACTCTTCTTCATTGTATTATTTATTGTTGATTGACTCTGGTGAACTAGAAAGTTATGAAGAGGCAATGCAGGTAGATGCTAAAAACAAGTGGGAGCAAGGCATGAAAGATGAAATGGATTTCTTGGTAAATAAACAGACTTGGAACTTGGTTCAATTTTCTGCATGAAAAGAGCATTGCAGAATAAATGGGTTTACAGGCTGAAGGAAGAAGATGGAGGAAAAAAGTGGTACAAGGCTAGACTTTTTGTAAAGGGGTTTGCACAAAAGAAAAGGGATATATTTTGATGAAATATTTTCTCTTGTTGTTAAAATGACTTCAATTAGGAATATTTTAAGTCTTGTGGCAGTAGAATATTTTCATCTTGAACAGTTAGATGTAAAAACAACTTTTCTACATGGGGATTTGGAGGAAGAGATTTATATGCAACAACCACATGGGTATGAGGTCAAAGGCAAGAAAAATATGGTATGTAAGTTGAAGAAGACCTTGTATGTCCTAAAGCAAGCTCCAAGGCAGTGGTATTTGAATTTTGGCAGGTTTATGACAGAACAAGGTTGTAGTAAATGTCATTTTGATCATTGTGTTTATTTTAAGAGGATAGAAAATGGAAGCTATATTATCTTGTTATTGTATGTATATGACATGCTTGTTGTAGGGTCTAACATGAAGGATATAAATGTGCTAAAAAATAAATTATCTAATTCATTTTCTATGGAGGATTTGGGTGTTGCAAAGAAAATCCTTGGTATGAGAATAACAAGAGACATGAAAAATCACAAATTGATATTATCTCAAGGTGAGTACATAGTTTTGGTTGTGGAGCCTGATTATATTCCTAATTCATATGTTTGTTTCGGTTTTGCTTGGACCTCATTCCCTAACAGGGAGGTGTGGGGGGGATTTCCCCCCCATAACTATCACCAAGGGGGTCTTTTTTTATCCCACCCCTGGCAGGGGATTCGAGGGCAGTGCACCCGAAGAAAAATATTGGGAAAAATTTCCTTGTAAAATATTGTAATTTCGTAGTCAATATGGATCGTTCATTATAAGGTCACAGATCTAACGATAGAAGTTATGTTAGAGTTTTTTTCCCTAGAAGGAAACCCTCTTTTATGAGGGAATTGTATTGGGGTTGTGTATGTGTGTGAATATTGTATTCTGAGAGAGGATATTGTGAGAGAAAGAAGAGGAAGTTATAGTGGGTGTGTTGTAGGTTGTATCCCTTCATTTTGCTACATAATAAAAAGGAAGGACCTGGAAATTTCTCTGGTGGATGTAGCCCACACTGGGTGAACCATGTATATTTGTTCTCTATTGTATTGTTTATCTTCTATGTTTTATTTCCGCATTTATTTTATTTTATTTCTCCGTTATCATGTTTTGTTAACAATCGGTATTAGAGTGAAAGGTAACTCACAATAAAAAAGGGTTCCTGGTTCGAATGGGAGCAATGGAGGAAGATGGAAAGTTTATGGTCAAGAAATTTAACGACCAAAACTATCAGTTATGGAAGATGCGGAAGGAATATTATTTATATCAGGAGGATATTTTCCTACCATTGGGATGAATAGCAAAGAAGTCGACAACCATGAAGGATGAATAATGGGAGGTTCTCAACAAAAAGGCACTAAGAATGATACGGCTAAGCTTGGAAGTGTCGGTAGCTTTCAAAATTTAAAAAGAAAGGACAATGAAGGAGTTTATTGATGCATTGGATAAACTGTATGAAAAACTCTCGGTGTCCAATAAGGTATTTCTAATGAAGAGATTATTTAATATGAAGATGTCAGAAGGTGGGTCTATTACAGAGCATTTAAATGAATTTATTATGGTTACTAATCAACTAAGTTCTGTAAAAGTGGACTTTGATGATGAGGTCGGGGATCTTCTAATCGTGTTCTCATTTCCAAAAAGATGGAATGGCTTGGTCATGGTTGTAAGTAACTATGTCTCTGGTTCAAAACACTCTAAAATTTGGTGATGTTGTTGGTGTTATCCTTAGCGAGGAAATGTGACGGAAAAGCATAGGTGAGACATCAGGTAATGCGTTAAACATGGAGAATAGGGGAAGACAAAAGGATAGAGGAAAGGGCTTAGGGAACCATGGGAATTCTAGGAAGGGAAAATCCAAATCTAGATTGGGAAATATAAAAGGTTAGAATTGTGGGAAGAAAAGACATATGAAGAAATACTGCAGAGCTCCAAAGAAACAAAGAGATGGACAGTAGGAGAAAAATCAGGAAGAAATGTAGCACATGATGTGTTACAAGATGCTTTGATTCTTTCTGCAAATAATATTTCTGAGTCTTGGGTAGTAGATTCAGGGGCTTCATTTCATGCCACACCCCATAGGAAAAATGAATTAGATTATGTTCAAGGTGATTTTGGACAGATTCATTTGGGTGATGATGCACCATGCAAAATTGTTGGAATGGATAAGGTACACATAAAGAAAAAGAATGGAAAACAATGGTTGTTGAAAGAGGTAATACATGTTCTAGCTCTAAGGAAAAATCTAATTTCAATGGGGCAATTGGAAAGTGAAGGTTGTATATCTATATTTACAGATAAGGCATGGAAGGTCACCAAAGGATCACTGGTGATAGAAAAAGGAGAGAAGGTAGGTACATTATATTTATGTATTGGTAATACCAAATCTTCTATCTCTTTATCTTCTACAGAAGTGGATACAGCATTGTGGCATCATAGGCTTGGACACATGAGTGAGAAGGGGATGCAGATACTTCACAAAATAAATTTTTTCCAAATCTTAAACAAATTGATTTGGATTTCTGTAAGCATTTTGTTTATGGAAAACAAAAGAGAGTCGGATTTATCAGAGTTGGAAAAGAAAAGAAGAGTGAAAGGTTAGAGATTGTGCATACAGATGTATGGGCACAAACTCAAGTATCATCTTTTGGTGGCTCTCGTTATTATGTTACTTTTATTGATGATGCAACTAGAAAAACTTGGTTTTATTGTATTCAAAAAAAAATATGATGTTTTTGATACTTTTAAGAAATGGAAAGATTTAGTTGAGAATGAGACAGGAAAAAGGTTGAAGTGTCTCAGATCAGACAATGGAGGTGAATATTGCAGCAAGGAATTTGATGATTACTATTCATACCATGGGATTCGTAGAGAGAAAACAGTTCCAGGAACACCACAAGAAAATGGTGTGTCAAAAAGGATGAACATGACAATCATGGAATGTGCAAGGAGTATGAGATTGCATTCTAGGTCGCCCTTATAGTTTTGAGAAGATGTTGTAAATACTATTCTTTACTTAATAAATAGAGGACCTTAAAGATGTTTGGATGGTGGAATTCCAGAGAAGGCATGAACAGGTAAAAAGGTAAACTATTCTTTTTTGAAGACTTTCGGTTGTGAAGCATTTGTCCATATTGATAAAGAAAATAGAACAAAGCTTGAGGTAAAATCAAATAAGTGTACCTTTATTGGATATGATGTTAATGATTTTGGTTATCTCTTATGGAATTATGAAAATAACAAAATCATTAGAAGTAGATATGTCATATTCAATGAGAAGGTCATGTACAAAGATCGGTTGGAGGGAAAGAAACAGGAAAAAGAAAAAACAGAATACACAATGCTTGATGAGATCACTGAAAAAGAAATTCCAAAGGTACCAGAAAATCAAAATGTACAACAACAGGAGAAACAGGTACCTCAAACTCTTTCAAGTGTTGTTATAAGATCTACCAGGTTAAGTAGACCCCATGAAGGATACTCTCCTTCATTGTATTATTGATTGTTGACTGATTCTGGTGAACCAGAAAGTTATGAAGAGGCAATGCAGGTAGAAACTAAAGAGAAGTGGGAGCAAGGCATGAAGGAGGAAATAGACTCCTTGGTAAATAACCAAAATTGGGACTTGGTTCAGTTTCCTGCAGGAAAAAGATCATTGCAGAATAAATGGGCTTACAATTTGAAGGAAGAAGATGGAGGAAAAAAATGATACAAGGCTAGACTTGTTGTAAATGGGTTTGCACAAAAGAAAGGTATAGATTTTGATGAAATATTTTCTCCTGATGTTAAAATGACTTCAATTAGGACTATTTTAAGTCTTGTGGCAGTAGAGGATTTGCATCTTGAATAGTTAGGTGTAAAAACAATTTTTCTCCATGGGGATTTGGAGGAAGAGAATTATATGCAGCAACCACATGGGTATGAGGTCAATGGGAAGGAAAATTTGGTATGCTGGTTGAAGAAGAGCTTGTATGGACTAAAGAAAGCTCCAAGGAAGTGGTATTTGAAGTTTGATAGGTTTATGACAGAACAAGGTTATAGTAGATGTCATTCTGATCATTGTGTTTATTTTAAAAGGCTAGAAAATGGAAGTTATATTATCTTGCTATTGTATGTAGATGGAATGCTTGTTGTAGGGTCTAATATGTAGGATATAAATGTGCTCAAAAAGAAATTAGCTAATTCATTTGCAATGAGGGACTTGGGTGTTGCAAATAAAATCCTTGGTATGAAAATAACAAGAGATAGGAAAAAGTGCAAATTGACATTGTCCCAGGGTGAGTACATAGAGAAGGTGTTGGAGAGGTTTAGAATGCAGAATGAAAAACCAGTTAGTACATCTTTGGCCAACCATTTAAAATTAACTAAGGAAATGTGTCCCAAGACACAGGAGGAGATAGAATACATGTCCAGGGTCCCTTATTCATCGGCAGTTGGCAGCTTGATGTATGTGATGGTTTGCACAAGACCAGATATTACACATGCAGTTGGAGTTGTGAGCAGGTATATGAACAATCTATGTAAAGAACATTGGGAGGAAGTAAAGTGGATTCTCGGGTATTTGAGAGGTATTGCTACGCATGCATTATGTTTTGGAGGTTGAGACATTGTTCTACAAGGATATGTTGATTCATATATGGAAGGTGATAAAGATAGTAGGAGGAGCACCACAAGGTATGTTTTTACTATAGGTGGAACAACAATAAGTTGGATTTTAAAATTGCAAAAGGTTGTTACACTTTCAACAATGGAAGAAGAGTATTTTGTTGCTAAAGAGGCTAGTAAAGAGATGATTTGGTTACAACGGTTTATGGAGGAATTGGGAAATAAGAAGGAGAATAGCAGGTTGTATTGTGACAGTGAGAGTGACATTCATCTTGCAAAGAACTTGGCCTTCCATTCTAAGACTAAGCATATACAGCTCAAGTACCATTTCATATGATCTGTCTTGGAAGATGGACATTTGAAATTCAAAAAAATACATACTAGCCAGAATCCTGCAGACATGTTAACAAAGCAAGTAACCATGGAGAAATTGAGTTCCTGCTCAGTTTCAGTTGATTTTCAAGCATGGAGGTGAAGATGAGAAATTTTCTAGGTCGAAGGTCAATCATAGTCCAACAAGTACAACAACAGTGGAGTTGTTGTGATCAGTCTCCAAGTGAGAGATTGTTGGTTATGGAGCCTGATTATCTTCCTGATTCAAATGTTTATTTCAGTCATGTTTGGACCCCATTCCC